>JALJEV010001220.1:0-19255 GCA_026586105.1 Hylodesmum podocarpum | reverse complement strand
GCAGCACATATGGTTGTTGATTTCAAGAAAAAATTATATATAATATTATATATGACGAAGGACCATCTCCATTAGTTCAATAAATCTCTCCAAGTAGAAGTTATAGAAAGAGGTCAATTAAAGAATGATTCAAGTCAAAGTCAAAACCAAAGGAGTAAGAGTAAAAGTCAAAAATTAAGACCTCACTCCTATTTTTAATCTTGTAATTTTCTTATAAATTATAATTTTAAGACTTTTTGGTCAATTTTGTGTGAGCACATGATATCTCACGAGAATCTTTTTTTGTTAACTATTTGAACTTAACCTTTCTTTTTTTATTAAAAGGCAATAGGGAGATGAGTGAATCTTAACCACAAGATTAGATGACAATCCAAAGGCTAAGAGTGCATTTTAATTCATTAATCCAAGAGCAAATCAAGACCCTTTATTCTCATCATGATCCAAGGGGTGAGATGCACTCTTATTTAAGTGAATTATCTTAATCTTTGATTGTTCATGCTTGCTTGGCCACCCTTGGATGGATTCACATTCTAGTTTAGTTTACTTATATGCTTTGGCTGAACACTAGTAAGAAAATTTGGAATATATTGAAATTGAGTTTTTTCATTGAGACTTTGTTCTCCTAGGGTTTCTTGATTGAACCTCAAATCTTATCAAAGGATCCTTCCTTTGTGGCAATTCTCCTTGGCTTACTGATCCCGATCATGGCATCTTCCCCCTTTCCCGTCTAATTTCATTTAATATTTTTCTTTCTTCCTTTTTTATTATTTTTGTTTGACCTAAATACATAATTCCCAAAACCCTATGAAGAATTGAAGATTGGACAACAATTCCAAGTTTGTGTGAGGCAAGCTTGTATCAGTATATGTTCTAAATCAAATCATGTGAATTGATATATTTTTTTTATACAAGAAACTTACGCATAACATGAATTTATATGTATAATTATAAATTATAAATCAAAATATACACAACATTAATATAGAAAAATAATAATATGCAGCCAAAATAAAATAAAAAGAATAAATAATTTCCTTATAAATTCGTGATTATAAATTGTAAATTGAATTATATATCATACAACTGCATATAAGGTAGAATATTTTTTAATCAAAATCAAATTAAAAGTAAATTATAATTTTGGTCATGATTTCTATTATTTCTATTTTGGATGTAGATTCATAATTATTGAAATCAAGTAATATGTTAAGACAAGTATAAAATTGAATAGAAGATAAAATATACTGTCTGTAGGAAAAAAAAAAAAAAAAAAAACATCACTTCTTTGAAACGAAACCGCTAAGGCGATTTCTCACAGCTATGGCGCTGGGCGGACTGGGCACCTCATAATCCGCTAAGCGCATTTAACAGGCACGCAACTTCTTTCCTTCGTTGAATCTTCTAAACGGGTCTTGTAGTAACAGTAAGTCACAAAAAATGCTTAGTTTGGATGCAAGATGTATGTTTAGAATTGATGAAAATATATTAACAATATTGGTTGATAATAAATATATCCAAATATATTAATAATATTGGTTGATAATAGATATATCCTTAACCCTGTTTTTGAATGGAGAATTTGAAAATTTTTAAGAAATTTAAATATAGAATATTTTAATTACCTTGATTTAAATTCTTTTTATGTAGTAAACATTTTGTTTGGATAAAACAATTCAATTTCTTGTATTTTAATTTCTTTGTTTAAATAAAGTAATTCAATTTTCAAGAAATTTAAATTCTTATTTTTAAATATTTATTTAAAAATTAAATTTTCAATAACAAATAAAAATAAGTATTAATCATTGAAATGTGAAGTGTGATCCTACAAGAGCGTGAGGAGTTGCAAGGAGGAACGGAAAAATTGAAAGCAGTACATTATAGGTAGAATTTCAAATTCTTCAATTTTACAAAATTGAAGTCCTATCTTAGAATGACATGATTTCAAATTTAATACTTTATCCAAATAAATTAATTAAAATGATAATAATTCAAATTCACATAATAAATGAATCGCTATGCAAAATTGACTCATCTAAACATAGGGTAGGTGAATTTACGATGTCATGATGTTTTATATTAACTTGTATGTAGTTAATTGTGTGTTATTTTATATATATATATATATATATATATAAATCATTCTTTAACATATTATATTAATTAATGTGTTGTGAGAGAGATAGATGTGGAAAATAGTGAAATTTCTATAAGTACAAAAATAAGTGTACAGGTTCGAGATCGGTCGTGTAGAAGAGTTAAATAGGTGATAAGATCCTAATGAATGGACATTGTTGAAAGTTTAAGATGGTCTAGGAGAGAGGACATTGTTGAAAGTTTTAGATGGTCTTCGTGGAGAGGATATGGAAAAGCTTCACCTCAGTTATGTTGTTTATAGAAGACACACAACTTAAAACTTCATGGTGCAAAAGTTTCATCTTTCCATGAAATAAAAATTGTTGAGAAAATCTCTAAATGACTTCATGGCTTGATTTTGATGAAGACAAAAGACATTAATAAAAAGGAAGCAAATATGAAGAGTATCAAAGAACTGAACTTTTGATCATATCAAGACTTAACTTAAAGGCTCAAAGCTTCACCCTAGAAAAAGTGAGTGTTTCATATAATATGATTGGGTTAGTGAAAAGTTGCTAAATTGTGAGTGGGGTGTGAGTGGGTAATTATCATAGGGCAATTAAAATTTTAGCACGTTTCAGTGTTAGAAATCAGAGAATCTATTCATTTTCTCTCTCTCATTCTTTTTCTCGTTATCCCTTTCTCTGTTATTCTATTCCCTTCCCTTTCATCTTGACATTACGCTCGCTTTAACAAATTTCCCCTAAAAGAGATCAAAGCTTCTATGGAGGTTGAGACTCTACTCATCTCAATTCCCCCTCGTGTGTGATGGTCACAAAACCAGGTTAGGGTAGTTCTTAATTTAATGATGATAACAAGTTCTTTTTCTGTCTTTGTTTGTTTGATGTAAATTAAATATTCTTTCCTCCTCTCCGCCTTTATTTATTTAATATGAACTAAATATTTTGAATTAGATTATTTTTATTCTCGCTTCAATTTCTTTATTGTTCCCTTTTGGCTTAGTGACTTTGTATCTTTTTCTTGTATCGTATCGGTTGGTGTGTGAAAGGGAGATGAGATTCGATCGTCCTGGGAGTGTGAGCAGTGGTGTTATATGGGATTTGCGGGTTTAATTTACATCACTCCTCAGTTGAATAAAAAAAATGACTAGGTCTATTCCGATTAAGGTTTTAGTATGTCTTTTGAAATTCTAATTCAAAACCCAATTAAACTAAGCACAAGTTTGATATTAAAATAAATGAGAGGCATTAGAAAGAATTGCTTACTTGATAAAATTTAATTAATCAACTTTGGTTATTGGCGTCTTTCTTCTTGTCAAACATTAATTCGTCCTGTTACTGTTTTTGACCTCTCACCATAACGTTTTAGTCATAATTCTTCTTCTTATTAGATTCATTAAATAGAAATTAATTTTCCTTGAGATTGAGATTAGGATTAAGTATTGAGATTAAAATTATTTTTTTAACTCAAGTTAGTATTTAATAATTCATTTCTCCTTTAATTATTGGACTACGTTGTTTATATTAATTACTCGACTGTGTTGTTTATAATATTTTTAGAATTGGTTATTTGTTAATAATTATTCTTTATTTTGTGTCTCAAGTCTTAGTCTTAATATTTCAATCTTAATTACGTGATGTTGAATTTTATTTAACTTGACATTGTTGTCTTGTTTAATTATTTATTTCTATATGTAAATTTTGGTTTGAAATTTATATTATCATAGTTTGGTATTCCATATTGTTCCTCTTTTATGTTGTATTTGATTTTCACATGGTTATTTTGGTTCAATGTTGTTGTGGTGTTAAATATCCTGTTACGGTGAAATAGTTGGTGGGGGTTAAGAGATGAATTTTGTAGGCATGTTGCATTGATTAGTCGCTTAGGTTCATGATAATCAGCTTAAATTGTTTTTGTAAAGAGAGAGGGATGGATGCCTACTGTTAAGGAGCAGTGAGGTTGCCCTTGTGGAGATACTTGTGAAGCATGGTGTTTTGGAAAATGAGAGATTATCATGAACACTAAGCGAAATAAAAATGTTTTCGAAAGTGAGGATGAATGGAACTAGAGCGGATGGTCCCTAATGGGTCGATGTAATGACCTAACACTTTAAGGGTATTCGCGATGGGTAAAGCTTTCACTATGGCTGATCACCATGAGTGGGAAGTGACTCCCATTGCAACACTGATTGTCTTGACTGTAACTGTCTAGTATTTCTAGTGAGAGTGTCAGAGGTGACATGTACTCCTAGCATCGCTAAGTTGTTTTGATGGTACCACATGGCATGAGAGTGAACTGTGAGTGACATGCATCATACTGGGTTGCATAATTAATGGTGATGAGTTATAAATTGAGTTTCCCATGTCTTCTTTATATCTGTTGTGTACTGTTTGTAAAAGATAGAACACAAGAAGGGGGGGTTGAATTGTGTTAAAAAAAAAATTATCCTTTTCGTCTGTGGGTTTAAATATGTTTAGACGAAATAATATTAATCTTAAAAGATTGATTTTAATGGACAGACGTTATAGTTTGATTATCCCCGTTAGTCGAAAAACTTAGAGAAATAAATACACAAGTATTTTTTATACTGGTTCGTCTATACAAGACTACGTCCAGTTACCCAGTAACAACTGAGTTTTCACTACCAACTGTGAAAGGGTTACAAGTATTATTTGCGCCCAGCCACTTCTGGCTATAACACGATATTCTTTGAACACAGCCTTCGCAAGCTAAACAACAAGGGTATTCTTTGAACAACCAGTCTCCTCAGGCTAAAACACCACACAAGTGGATTTGAAAGAGTTGTTTTAAACAGGAAAGATTCCTCTTCGCAGAGAGGGCTTTACAATGAAGTACAACAGATATAGTGAGCGAAATCACAGAAGATTGAATACTAGAAGCGTGTTCGCCAACTAAACTTTGAAGAAGAGAAGTCTTTAAATAGGCAACGTCTTCAGATATCCAATAGACACAAAAGAATGTCGTTGAACATTTTCCTCGAGAGCTTCCAAAAGGTGTCAGATAGTAATTTAGTGATTGATAGCGTGTGCAGCAGATTTAGATAGCGTGCGCAGTACTTTTTCTGACATGTACAGAGACTTTAACGAAAAAGTGAATACCTTCTCGAGTTGCATGTGTAAGTGTGAATCCCCATACTGATCTTGGATGCTTCTAATGAGTATTTCTTAAGATTTGAAATCTTGGCGCGAGTGACTCATACTTTGCTTCACTTCTTGGACAGACGATAAACTTCTTCAGTCTAAGAGATTTCGTCTTATCATATCGTCTGATGACTTGACTTGAGACAGACGAATGACTTCAACTTTGAGGGGTCATCTTCTGTCTGTACTTGTTTCGTCTGACTTGCTTGCTGATGTTCCGTCTAGGAAAGTTTCGTCTGTCTTGTAGTAATCAAAACTTTAAATATGTTAATCATCTGTTCTAAAGATTAACATCTGTTCTAAAGATTTATTTTAATGAAATCTCACTTCAATTATTTATCCCAAGTTAGTCAATAAATAAACAAATAAGACTACGTCCAGTTACTTAGCAATTTTTTAAGTTTTCACTAATAAGTATTATTTGAACTCAGCCACTTCTGGCTAATTACAAAGGTATTCTTTGAACCCAACCTCCTCAGGCTAAACTCAGGTATTCTTTGGAATGCAGCCTCCTCAATCTAAACAAGGTATTCTTTGGACCTTAGCCTCCTCAGGCTAAACAGGCATTCTTTAGACCTCAGCCTCCTTAGGCTAAATCAGGTATTTTTTGGACCTCAGCCTCTTCAGGCTAAAAACAGAAGGTATTCTTTCAACACTTAGCCTCCTCAGGCTACAATACCACAACAATGGATTTTGACAAGATAAGAACAAAGAAGATAATCCTCTACGTAGAGAGGGGTTTTACAATTAAGTTCAGAGCTAATAAACTAAGGTTAGAGCTTGTGAGCGAAACTTTGAATGATAGTTATTCCAACGTAAGTTCGCCAACTTCAAATCATTGAAGTGAAGTCTTTATATAGGCAGCTTCTTGAAGTATCTGTTAGACTGAACAATTTGAACGTTTGTCCTTTTACTTGGGTACTTCAACATCTGGCAGAATGAGCAATCAGCACAATTTATGTTGCAGCAGCGGATGTCAGCGCGAGACCAGGCTTTGACTGATTTGCTCAGAGATTTCACCGAAAAGTGTAGTTTACTTTTTATGTTGTAAAGGTTTAGACCAAATATCTTTCTACCTTTAGAAGTTTCTGAGTAACGACTTGATTTGAGATTTGCACATGTTACTCTTCGTCTAAACTTCATTTAATCTTCAATAGACGAATGAAATGTGACTTGACATATATTCTAGTCATTCGTCTCTCTTCAATCTTCTTCTTCAACTTCAATCTTCATGTCTTCATATTTAAGCTTATCACTTGAAGTTCAGAGCGACTTGAAGTTGAGTTGGATCTTTATCACTTCGTGTTGATCTTCTATAAAGGTTCTTCATCTGATGTGATTGTTTTGAGACTTGATGACTTGAACACTTCGTCTTGAGTTTGTGTGTATGTGCTTTGATGATGTTCCTTTCGTGTATGCTCACTAATGCTTCGTCTAATAACTATTTTGTCTACGTTTGATAATTGTTTCGTCTATTATGTAATTATCAAAAGTTAAGATGTTAAGTCATTTTGACTTAACAATGATGATCACATGTTTGCTTATGAGATTCTGTGCACTGCTGTGGAATCTCAACTAGTCGTTAAGTTTTACGATGATGATGTCATATTATCTGAGATGGTATCACATTACATATTTTTTAAATTGAGGTTGGAGCATGTATCGTATAGAAATTTTATTTAGTCATAAAATCTCGGTAGGTCCTTGGAAATAAGATAGTCTCCTTGAAGTACATAAAAATAATAATAATATGCAACCAATATAAAATAAAAAGAATAAGAATTTTTTCATAATTTCGTGATTATAAATTGTAAATTGAATTATGTTTAATACAATTGGATATATGGTAGAATATTTTTTAATTAAAATCAATTAAAATGTAAATTATAATTTTGGTCATAATCTCTATTATTTCTATTTTACATGTAGATTCATAATTATTGAAATCAAGTAACATGTTAAGACAAGTATAAAATTGAGTGGAAAATAAAATAGTGTCGAGATGAAATAACTAGTATTTTTATACATTGCTGGACAAAAAACATCACTTCTTTGCAACCAAACTACTAAGTCAATTTCTCGTCGCTACAGCGCAGCGCAGATTGGACATGTCTTATCAATCCACTAAGCACCGCATGATCCGCTGAGCGGATTTAACCGATGTACAACTTCTTTCCTTCATTGAATATTTTAAACTTTTATGCATTCATTAAGGGTCTTGTAGAGTAACGGTAAGTCACAAAATGCTTAGCTTGGATTGATGGAAATATACTAATACTGTTGGTTGATCACAAGAATATCTCTAAGAGAATTGATAAGAAATAAGATGTAACTGGTGTTTGATATTAACTTGTATATAAATATATATATATATAGCAATTCACATGAGAAACCTCTTTAAATTCACTTGAGAAACTAAAAAAGGTGATAATTTTTAACATATTGATTGATGTAATGTGAGAGAGAAATGAGTGACAAAGTTCTAATGAGTTGACATTGCTGAATATGATCATCCTAGCAATCATCTAGTGTCACATGCACTTAAATTTTCTTATTAGAAAGGATAAACTTGGTGAGAGTGATGGGAGAACAAATCTCTCACATGTTTAATTGACCACAGAGTGGTGTATGGATAGATGTTCTGTAAGGCTTGAAGATCCTTTGGGATGAACTGTGGGGTGGAATGAATGTTTGAAGATCCTTTGGGATGAACTGTGGGTGGGATGAATGATAGGATCAAGCTTAGCAAATCTCCATAATAATCATGTTTCATAATTAGTTAGTGAGAGTCTAGCTAGTAATGAACCAAATTTTGTTACTTATGTTTTCTCATACAAACATGTTGTTTCCGATTATTGGGATCAATTTTCGTACCAACTTAAGATATATTTATTGAACTTTATATATTAATGAGTTTGAATCATCAAGGTATTTATTTAAATAGGTATAATATATGGAATTGTATAAATTTAAAAAATGAAAGAATTTGTGTTGCATGAAATGAAAACTACAAGAACTTGCGAGGGATTTTTTGTTATTTTATTGTTCTATTAAAAATGAAAAAAAAATATATCTACTTTACTAGTTAGATACTTTTGGGATTCTTCTAAAATACTAGTTAGATACTTTTAAATACATATCCTAAAAATATCTAAAAAGTTTACCTTAAAGCAATAGATTTAATTTATATGCATTCTAATATTCAAATTTCATTTAACATGTATAAAGGATATAAAGGGGAGAGACAAGATTGTTGAATTTCAGTGAGAGTATAGCAATTGTCAAGAGTGATTATGAGCTTATTTAATAAAGATAAAAACTATATTTTGCTTATTATATCATAAATATTCTTTTTCCATTATTGTAAGATACAAATATATAAGAAGTAGGGTTGAATTGTGTTAATTAATAAAATCTTTTCACATAATGTGTTTTGCGTATGTAACTAAAAAATTTGGACAGACACAAAAAGGTTTTCTATTGAAAGTTTAATTTTAATAAAAACTTTCGTTTAAGTTATTATTCTTAGTTAGTCAATGAATAAGCATATAAAACAATAATATTTTTATATTGGTTCGTCTGTGAAGACTACGTCCAGTTACTTACCAACTTGCTAAGTTTTCACTAAAAGTATTATTTGAACCCAGCCACTTCTGGCTAATTACAGATATTGTTTGAACTCAGCTTTCTCAAGGCTAAACACAACATTCTTTGGACCCAACCTCCGCAGGCTAAACAAGGTATTCTTTGAACATAACCTCCACATACTAAATCAGGTATTCTTTCAACACTTAGCCTTCTCAGACTAAAACGAGGTATTTTTTGGACCTTAGCCTCCTTAGGATAAATAGGTATTTTTTAAACATTTAGCCTCCTTAGGCTACAACACCACAATAGTGGTTTATAGAGCTTAAAAATAAAGAGAATTATCCTCTACGCAGAGAGAGATTTTACAATAATAACAAATTTGAGTTCAAGGCGAGTGAACTATATTTTCTGAGCTTGAGAAAAAGTTGTATATGATAGCTTGCAGTACTTCAACATGCAATGAAGTCCTTTTATAGGCAGCTTCTTGAAGTATCTGTTAAACTAAAGATTTGAAAGTTTGTACTTTGTCTTAGGTACTTCAACATCCGGCAAAGTGAGCAATCAGAACATTTAATGTTTCTGCAGCGGATGTCAGCGCGAGGTCAGGCTTTGACTGATATGTTCAGAGATTTCACCGAAAAGTACAGATTACTTTTCGTGTTGTAGAGGTTAAATTCAAATCTCTTTCTACCTTTAGAAGCTTCTAAGTAACAGTTTCATTTGAGATGAAGCACGTGTTACTCTTCCATTTGAACTTCATTAAACTTCTCTTAAACGAATGATATAGATTGAGCTTGTATTCCAGTCATTCATTTGTTCTTCTTTATCTTCAACTTCCATCTTCATATCTTCACACGTGAACTCTTGACTTGAAGTTGAGTTAAACTCTTAATCTTGTACTTTGAAGGTTCTTCATCTGATGTAGTTGCTTAGAAGGTTGATGACTTGAACACTTCATCTTGAGCTTGTGAGTCTATGCTTGATAATGCTTTCTTCATCTATGTTTAACAATGATTTCTCTGATCATTGTCCGTCTGCGTCTGATGATTCATCCCTCTATTCTGTAATTATTAAAAATTAAGATATTAAGTCATTTTGACTTAACAATTATGATCTTCGTTGTTGTAAGTTACTGAAAATGATAAATTATTTTAAAATATTTTACATTTATAAAATCTTTTTTATAGATTTATCTAACTATCCAAAATGTATCATATCCTTAAATTAATTTTTTTTTTCATAATTTCTTGTTGGAGATCCCACATTCGATGGCGGAACCCGTTAAGAGGAGGGGGCGGTTGCCCCCCCCCCAAACTTTTTCTGTTTTTTTTTATATATATAAATATATATATAATTTAAATAAATAATAATTATTTTAGTTTTATAATTTCTAATAAATAATTATAATTATAATATTCCTAAAATAATTATTTTAAAAAATCATTATATATATAAACAATAATTTATACTAATAAATTTTAATTTTTGATGATTTTCTGTTTTTAATTTATAATTTTATATCTAATTTTAATATATATATATATATATATATTAGTAATAATAAATTTAAAAACATATATTTTAAAAAATATTAATAATAAATTTATGTATATATATATATTAGTAATAAATATATATATATATATATATATATATATATATATATTAGTAATAAATTTAATATATATATATATATAATATTAATAAATTTATATATATATATATATATATATAAATTAATTTTTATATATAAATTTATATATACTAATATATATATATATATATATATATTAATAATAAATTTTTAATCTCTCCTAAATTTATTTTAATCTTAAAAAAAGAAAAAAAAATTATTATGTATTCAGTAGACTTGCATTTAATTAAATATTTCTTTTAAAAAAAAGACATTTAAAAAAATTAAAAAGAATTTAAAAAAAATTAAAAAGATTTTTTAAAAAATTTTAAAAAAAAATTTTAAAAAAATTTGCCCCTCCCACACTTTTTTTCTGGCTCCGCCCCTGCCCACATTGCCTAGAGATATGGCATGTAGCATGTATGTAAGTAAGGAGCAATCCTTACTTCAAAAGTCGGTTTTGTAGGGTTGAGTCAGACCCATAACGCACATTTTAAAATGGTATCAGAGTCTATCCTAGTATTGCTTGCAGGTGTTAAGTCACCCATTGTCGGGCCGATATTAGATTACTCTTTTGAATAATCTTCACGCTTGAGAAGTTCAATCCTCCACGTAAGAGGATGTGTTGGAAATCACACATCACCTAGGAACAATCCTCACCTTATAAGTCGATCTTGTAGGGTTAAATTAGACCCATAATTCATATTTAACATGGTATCAGAGTCTATCAAGGAATTTTTTATTGTTGTTGGGTTTATTGTGTCACCCATTGTTGGGTAACTATTGGATCATTCGATTATTTAGTCTCCACGCTCTCCCACATCGCTAAGAGATATAGCCTGTAACATGTGTACAAGTGAGGAACAATCCTTACCTGTAGGGTTGAATTGAACTCATAATTCATATTTAACACTTTGAGCCTAATAGTACCAAGCATCTAAACTTTATAGACATTACTTTGTATATCTTGCAACATGTTTTAATATTTCATAATTTATCTAAATATTGTAAAAATATACAAAATTAAATAACAATCACTTTGTTAATGTAAGAAAGGGGATTCGGACACTTCAAATTTCTGCATTTACTTATTAAGACAATTATATACACATTCTTTTTTTTCTTTAAACATAAGGAAGAAGATTTTAACAATGATCCTATTTTTTGCTTGTAGGGGTGGTGATCATAGTAAGAGAAGTAGAATATATAATAAAAGAAATAATTTATTTTTAAAATAAAAAATATAAAATTTAGTCTTAACCACAGTTTTTTTTAATTATAGTCCAATAGATATGATTAAAAAAAATTATTTATTATTTTGAGTAGGCCATGGATTTCCAGATAAGTAGGCCTCATATAGTAATTTCTTAATTTATGATAATTTTTATTTTGGAATTTTATTTTATTTACTTTTAAATAAATTTTTGTAAAGCTTCTATTGAGTGTTTTTTTAGACTTGTTTTTTTTCTAAAATTCTTATAATACTTTCTATATCTAGTTCTACGTTGCTTTAAATCTTATTGTCTCTACTTCTTTTTGAGGTACGTTGTTTAATTTGTATATTGGTTTTACAGGTGGCCTTGGAGTCGTGTTTAATGTTGAGGAGCGTGGCAACATCTTTTTTTTGAGAAACTATGAATTTCAATATTATTTTTATTCTTTATTCTGATTAGTTATTTTGTCATTGTATCTAGCACCATATTAGAACAATTTAATTGTAGATGCAATTTATTAACATCTTTTTTATCGATTGACTTTTGTTCGACGCTTAAATCTTTGAAAGGAGTTGTCTCTGCCTTAATATCTTTTATTCAGTCTCTGTTATTTTATTAGTCAGAATTTTCATACTATTCAGCTTTTTGTTAAGCACGGAGGCACGTTGTAACTCGGGCCATCGCCCCCTAAATTTTTAGTTTTTTTTTTTTTTTTATATATATATATATATATATATATATATATTAATAATAAAATTTATATATTAATAATTATATATATATATATATATTAATAATAAATTTATATATATTATATATATATATATATATTAATAATAAATTTATATATATTAATTTATATATATATATATATAAAAAAAAAATAATTAATTTATATATATTAATAATAAATTTTAATCTCTCTCAAATTTATTCTAATTTCCAACAAAAAATTATTATGTAATTAGTAGATGATTTTCAACAGATTTAAAAATAATTGAAATTAAAATTAAAAAAATTATAAAAAATTTTAAAAATATTAAAAAAGTATATATATAATTTCACCCCTTCCACCCTATTTTTCTGACTCGGCTCCTGTTGTTAAGGGGCATAATTCTTTTCCTTCATTAAATGGGTACTCTAAATTATTCATTTCACACTAATAACAAAATCAAACGAAGAAAGAAATATACCTTAACTTCATTTTCTTCTAACTCTTGATAATATCTTTCTCTAAATAATTTTGTCTTGTTTTCTTAAAAGTTTGAAAAGAACCCTTCTCTTATAACATTAAAATTTTCTCAGATCCACTTATTATCTATTTGTAAAGGCTCCTGGTTTGTAAGTTTATTTACTATTTCAAAGATAGTGGGAGAATATGGAGAAGATTCATTCTTTTCTTAAGATTTTTGGGACTATGTTATTTAGACTCCTAAGATTAAAGCTAATATTTCATCTGTCTATTGAGTGTCAAAGGATTTGGAGATTCTACACCGTATAAATTGAGTTTGAATTACCTTTAAAAACATTAGCCAAAAAAACTTCAAAGAAAACATATTCTCAAAATTTCTTAACAAAAAACTTCAAATCTATTATACATTGCAAAAAATTACTGAATTTTAAATTACATAGTTAACTCCAACGATGACAAGTTTCAAATACAAAATTTGTAATATTTTTTTAAGTTAAAAATTTCAAAAGTGTATTTATAATAGTTTTTGAATGATTAAAATTGATAAATTCATATGTCATCATTTCCAACTATTTAAATAACGTATTATAATTTTTGAAAATTTTAAATTAAAAGAAGATATTTATAATATTTTTTAATTAATTAAAATAAGAAATTTTAAATTACTAATCTAAATCCAAGTAATTAAGTTTTAAGATAGTATTTGGAAATACAAGAACACAGTAAGGGGTAGCGTTAAATAAATTATTCATAAGCTATTTTAGAAATTTTTTAAATCTATTTGTAACATCCCAAAAATTTAAATATGATTTGAAGAAGATTTTTTATAACAGAGAGCAGGGAATAGAGAAAAATGTGAACAACGATTTAGAGAAAACATAAGTGATTTAATTGTGTTGACTAGGTTAATTTCTTGATTATGGTCACTTGACTTTGTGTTTAATATTAGAATTTTTTCTTTACCTTTGTTGTTGTTGTTGTCATATTTATAGTAGAACTTCTAAATTATTTTAGAAACTTGTTGTTTATTCTATGTCTTTCTAGAAAATTCTTGGTCATTCTAGAAGCTTCTTGTTTATTATAATTATTTCTAGAAAATTCTTATTTATTCTATTTTTTCTAGAAACTTCTTTTTTTATTCTACATATCTCTATAAGCTTCTTGTTAATTCTACATGTTTCTAGAAAAGTCTTGTTTATTCTAGAAACATCTTGTCTATTCTATTAATTTCTAGAAAATTCATGATTATTCTACTTTTTCTAGAAACTTCTTTTTTATTTTACATGTTTCTAGAAAAATCTTGTTAATTCTAGAAACTTCTTATTTATTCTACTTTGTCTAGAAACTTTTTGATTATTCCACATGTTTTTAGAAACTTTTTGTTTACTCTAGAAACATCTTGTCTATTCTATTAATTTCTAGAAAATTCATGATTATTCTACTTTTTCTAGAAACTTCTTTTTTATTTTACATGTTTCTAGAAAAATCTTGTTAATTCTAGAAACTTCTTATTTATTCTACTTTGTCTAGAAACTTCTTGATTATTCCACATGTTTTTAGAAACTTTTTGTTTACTCTAGAAACATCTTATTTATTCTACCTTTTTCTAGAAAATTCTTGTTGATTCTAAAAACTTCTTGATTATTCTACTTATTTCTAGAAAAATCTTGATTATTCTACTTTGTTCCAGAAACTTCTTATTCTACATATTTCTAAAAACTTCTTATTCCACATATTTCTAGAAACTTCTTATTCTACATATTTCTAGAAACTTTTTCTCCTACTTATTTCTAGAAACTTCCTATTCTAATTATTTCTATAAACTTCTTGATTATTCTACTTATTTCTAGAACATTATGGATTATTCTATTTAGTTCTAGAAACTTCTTATTGTACTTATTTCTAGATACTTCTTATTCTACTTATTTCTAGAAATTTCTTATTTTCTTACTTATTTCTAGAAATTTCTTAATTCATTTTTGAACATTTAATTTGAAAGATATTTCTAAACCATTCTAGAATTTTCTTTTACCTTTTAAGATATTTTGACGGAAACTAAGATATTTTTATAGAAACTAAGATTTTTCTTTGGAAACAATCTCCAATACTCTAGAAATTTCTTTGGAAGCCTATAAATAAGAGTTAGGGGTATCAGATGAAGACATAATCCAAAGAACACTCCTACATTCTCTCAAGCTATCTTCACTCCAAAAAAAATTTTCTATACTTTCTCCACCTTAAGAAGAAATCTCTTCAACCAAAGTAGGAACAAGTAAGTAGAAGAAGCATATACGAAGCTTGGAGAAACCTGTAACGAGATCTTTCCTTATCCTTCTTTTTCTATTCTTTGTTTTCTTGGAACTTTCATTATCTATCTTTGGTTGCTTGGTGTTTCTTTTCTTCATCTGTCTTACACTTCTTTTATTCTTTAAGTTTTTGTTTTCTTTATCCTTTAAATGATTATTTTGAAGTTGTTTTCCTCTTTCAACTATTTTTTTTTTTTAATTCTATGACTACTTTATAAAAAGTAAATGAAATGGAAACCTATCTTATGTATATTAAGCTTTTGATTTTTATGAACAACTTCAATCTTTCCCCTTTTGATCAAACCTCTTTTGAATATTAACATACTGAATAATTAAATATATGTCATGAACACATATTGATGGTTGTAATATGATTGTTTGATTATAAATTGAAGTATGAAATATGACTTGTTTTGTGCTTAATATACAATTACTTGGTGAATTGGATGTGAGTAAGTGGTGACATGCATGGTTGCATGAAATTTGTGATGGATAAGTATGGAAGTATTATTCTAAAAATGATATCTTCCTTTACTTTTTAACTATTTTAGAATATCTTCATTCAATTTTATAAAAAAAATGATTCTGAAATTGATACACTTTATCTTTTTTAAAGAAGAAATATCGTATTTGTACTCTCAAATGAGATTTGAAATAAAAGTTTATATTTACACTATAAAATGATATTCTCGATGAAACCTTGAAGAATATTCTAGATTTATAAAAGAAAAGGTTTTCCTTGAACTACAATTAATTTTTTATAATTATGGTTAAGGAAAGTTTACCCTTGCGTTTTGTGTTTTTAACACCTGTGATGATCTCGAACAACGTTCGTGGGAGTAGATTTGCAGGGTCAAGAAGATGTGGATGTTTTGCAATGATTGTTGTTATTGTCTTGCTGAGAAGATGTTTTGCGATGTTTTAGGATAGATTTGCTAAGTAGAAAGAAAATTATGTAGAATAATAAAATGACCTTTGAATATTATGTAATAAAAGATTTGGTTCCTAAACCTCTCATTCATTCACTGTATCATTGACAATCTTAAATTACTAATTAAAAAATAAGTGAAGTAAGTAAATAAGAAGGGGTGTTACATTATTCATAGATGATACTTTTCAAATTAGATTTTAAAAAACGTTTGTTTGAAAAAATCTCCTTTGGTTAGTAAACTAGAAAAGAGTAGACACGCATTTTTATATTAGATTATCATGACATAAGACTACTTTAGTTCCATAACAAATACTAAGGTTTACGATCTTTTATAAAGATATAAATATTCTTTTTGGACACATCTTCTTCAAGCTAATACAAGCATTGTTTGGACACAACTTCCTCAACTAAAACACTGAGAGCAATCTACCCTTAACTACTAAGGTTTGAATTTACAAAAGTTTTATCTAATTGTTTAAAATTAACTTTTATGTAGTGATGGATTGACAATAAGTATAGAACAAAGGCTTTATAGAGAAATTGAAAAATCAAACTTCAAGAGTTCTTGTTTGTTAAGAGTATTCTCTATTTTAGAATTTCAATCTCTAGCCTTTATATAAATAAAAAAATTTAAAATAAATAATTATTAAACTCAGCTACTCAAACTATTCACCCCGAGGAAGTGTATTGGAGGTCATCCACATGCATCAGGGGATGCATCAAGGGCGGAGCTACGTTTGATCAATGAGGGGCGATGGACCCCAATTTTTTTTCTTTTATATATATATATACAAAATAATATATATAAATAAAAATAAAATATATATTTTATATATATATATATATATAAAAGTAAGTTTTGACCTCTCCCAAATAACTTTTAGCCTCCTAGCCCAAAAAATTGTGTGAGACTATTAAAATGTGTGATCAATTGGCTTGCGTTAAGTCAGCCCTTACCCAAAAAAAAAATGAAAAAAATAAAAGAAAATTAAAATGAAATGTAAAAAGAAAAAAAATTAAAATGAAAAAAAATTCACCCTTCATAACCTTAAAGTCTAGCTCTGCCTCTGATGTACATTAAATATCTTTGCATAGGATGTTTCATCAGAGTATGACAAGCTTTGACAATTAGGAAATATTAAAAAAAAGTAACTTCCTTTCTACAGTATATCTTCAAGTCAGAGAAATTTTTCTTTATTCTAATTTACCCTTGTTTTTTTTATGTATACAGTGGATAGATACTTCGTATTTAATTTTATTAAATCAAGTATTTGTTAAACCCTACTAGACGAACACAATTCAATTAATAAAATAACATTTAAATATAATTATTAAGAGTGATACTTATCTTATTAAAGTTATTCTTGTTAAGTTCTTTTGTATTCCATCTAATGTTCATTAGTTTATCTAACTTCATCTAATAAATTTCTATTATTTGATGCACCAATCTTCTAGATTTCGTCTATCAAACTAAACTTCATCTAATGCATATAAAAGTGATCACTTGTAAAATATTAAATAAATAAATTATAATTATCAAAATTAAGGATCTTGATTTATTTTTAATTATTTCAGACATACTAAACTCCTTTTTTTTATGATTACATATCATCTATTTAAATCTTTGCTTAAGTCTTAGGCATCAGACTTATTAGAGACTTAGCTGAAAACATATTAATCATTTTCGTAGGCATCATATTTTGCTTAATTTGCAAAAATACGTTAGTTTCTCAAACAAACTAGGCAGATAGATGACATAATTAAATATTGAACGATATTTTTAAGAAAAAAAATTCATATCAATGTGCATTGATATATATAAACAATTTTTAACATGAACAAAAGAAGAAAACATAAAAGCTACAATAGTATCACCGAATTGGAAAGAAAAAAGAGAGTAGAAGAAGCAATTTGTTAAGAGTATTCCCACGAGGACATTTAGATTGAATTGTGTTCAATTATAATAATCATGTAAATTTAGACAAGATTTAAGAAGAAAGTAAACAAAGTATAAAATTAGAATTCTATTCAAATTAATAAATGTGATTGGGATTCTTATTTCACCACTACCTACCCTAATACTCTTTCCCTAGTTATGTAATGTATTTAATTGAATGAATCAAATTCTTACCCTCATATTTGTCCCTCTCAAGATCGAACATGCTACCTGAAATTGACCTGATTAATTAATCTTTTAAGTTAAACTAAGTCAATTAAGGCTTATGTTCTATGAATGTTAGATAAGAATTAGGTTATGGATTCACACCACTTTCTACTCTTATCCCTAAGATCTAACTAAGTAATGGTTATTTTCGATACCACAATCAAAAGCATTAAGATTAGAAAAAAGAACTCACAATTACATAAATTGGATAACATCAGGATTTAGTAGAATAAAATAGGGTTACATCGTTGATGATAGACAAAAAAATCATAAAGTGAAGATCAAAAGAGGGGAAAGAATACATAAGTAAGATTCCCTTAATGATGTTTTTCTTATCATATCTCTATTCTCCTTTTTATTTCCAAGACATTTGCAAGATCTTTTGCTTATCATTAATGAAACGAATGTCTTTCTCCTATAAGTTTTTTTTTCTTTTTATATATTCCAACTTCTTTTTAACCTTCTTTTACGTAAGTTAAAATAAGATCTTGGATCCAACACAAATTAAGTATTTTTGCTTTCTCCAAATTTTTCAAAATTTTAACTCCAAAATACTCAACAAATACATTATGATCTATCTCAAAATCATTTTATTTCTTTTTCATTTTACACGTATTTAAGTGAAATTATCGTATAAAAGTGTGCCCAATGGAGAGTTATCAATAGAATTTTATACAAAAATCAGTTAGCAATAAAATAGAAAAAAAAATATTATGTTATTTAAATTATAAATAAATTCTCAACATAAAAATTAATAAGATAAAATTCTTAATAACAAAAATAAAATAATTGTTCATAATAAAGAAATAGATTATACTAAAAGAGAAATCTAAAATCATATTTTGATTAACCGGATTGTTTCTTTGTATAGCTTCATCCTTTAAATTATTTAACCACATTATTAAATAACTTGGTTATAAATGTATGGTAACAAACAAGAAATAATGTGTTAACACTTAGCAACAATCCTAA
>JALJEV010001218.1:0-10213 GCA_026586105.1 Hylodesmum podocarpum | reverse complement strand
CAAAATTTATTGCTACGGGTACTACTGCGAAGATGTTCTTGTTCGAGCTGCCTCAGACGAGTTGCACATCCGAGATATATCTTGCTCGGCGGGCATGCCGGGCCTCGCCGTCGGGGATCTACCCTACGAAACTACTCTTTGCGGGTAGTACAAGCGAAGATGCTCTTGTTCAAGCTTTGCCTCACGGACGAGATGCACGTGTCGGATATTCCTTCTTTGGAGCGGACAACTGCCGGGTTTGTCGTTGTCGGGATGCTTCCCCTACAAAACTACTCTGCGGGTAGTGCTTGTTGAAGATGCTAAAGTTCGAGCGGCCGCGGGACAGGCTTTTTTGTCGGAGATACATTTGCTGGGAGCGGATGCTGCGGGTTGTCGTTTGTCGGGGATGCTACCCTTTCGAAACTACTCTGCGGGTAGTACTGCGAAGATGATCTTGTTCGAGCTTGCATTTGGATGGGCTGCACTGTCGGAGATACGAATACTTTGGAAGCGGACAACTGCCGGAGCTTTCGTTTGTCGGGGATGCTACCCCTACTTGAAACTTCAACTACGGGTAGTACTACGAAGATGATCTTGTTCGAAATTTCTTATTGACACGCTGCTTGTCGGATATATTCGCTGCTGGAGCGGGGATCGGATTTGTCGCATGTCGGGGATGCTACCGCTACGAAACTACTACTACGGGTAGTACTGCTAAAGATGCTAATGTTCGAGCTGCAATGAGATCACCGTGGGACAGTTTGTCATCGTAGATACCAGATTCTTTGGAGCGGGCAACTGCTTGCCGGTAGCTGTCGCTGTCGGGATGCTACCCCTACAAAATTTATTGCTACGGGTACTACTCTTTGAAGATGTTCTTGTTCGAGCGCCTCTGGACGAGCTGCACTCGGATATATCGGCGCTCGGCGGAGCAACTGAGGCGTCGTCATTGTCGGGGATGCTACCCTACGAAACTACTCTTTGCGGGTAGTACAACTGAAGATGCTCTGTTCAAGCTGCCTGCGGACGAGATGCACGTGTCGGATATTCCGGCTTTCTGGAGCGGACAACTGCCGGAGAGCTTGTCATTGTCGGGGATGCTTCCCTACAAAAACTACTCTTGCGGGTAGTCTTGTTGAAGATGCTAAAGTTCGAGCGGCGCGGGGCCGAGGCTGCACTCGGAGATACTGGCTGTGGAGCGGAGTGCTGCGGGTTTGTCGTCGGGGATGCTACCCTTTCAGAAACTACTACTGCAGGTAGTACTACTGAAGATGATACTGTTCGAGCTGCATTTGGATGGGCTGCACCTGTCGGAGATACCGCTGCTGGAGCGGACACTGCCGGAGCTTTCGCTGTCGGGGATGCTACCCCTACTGAAACTTCAACTACAGGTAGTACTACTGAAGATGATACTGTTCGAGCTGCCGTTGGACTGCTGCACTGTCGGATATATCGTTCTTGGAGCGGGATTTGTCGGATTTGTCGATGGGGATGCTTACCGCTACGAAACTACTCTGCGGGTAGTACTGCGAAGATGCTAATGTTCGAGCTGCCGGGATGAGATGCTCATTGTGGGCCACTTTGTCGTAGATACATTTCTTTGGAGGCGAGGCACTTGCCGGAGAATTGTCATTGTCGGGGATGCTACCCCTACAAAATTTATTGCTACAGGTACTACTACTGAAGATGTTCTTGTTCGAAATTGCCTCGGGATGAGCTACACACATCGGATATATCGCTGCTCGGCGGGCAACTGCTGCCGGAGCTGTCGGCCATTTGTCGGGGATGCTACCCCTACAGAAACTACTACTTTGCGGGTAGTACAACTGAAGATGCTACTGTTCAAGCTGCCTCTGGACGAGATGCACGTGTCAGATATTCCGCTGCTGGAGCGGACACTGCCGGAGCTGTCACTTTCGGGGATGCTACCCCTACAGAAACTACTACTGCAGGTAGTACTGTTGAAGATGCTAAAGTTCGAGCGGCCGCGGGATGAAATTTGCACTGTCGGAGATACATTTTGGAGCGGATGCTACGGAGTGTCGGCTGTCGGGGATGCTACCCTTTCAGAAACTACTACTGCAGGTAGTACTACTGAAGATGATACTGTTCGAGCTGCATTTGGATGGGCTGCACCTGTCGGAGATACCGCTGCTGGAGCGGACACTGCCGGAGCTTTCGCTGTCGGGGATGCTACCCCTACTGAAACTTCAACTACAGGTAGTACTACTGAAGATGATACTGTTCGAGCTGCCGCTGGACGAGCTGCACCTGTCGGATATATCGCTGCTGGAGCGGGGACTGTCGGATTTGTCGCTGTCGGGGATGCTACCCCTACAGAAACTACTACTGCGGGTAGTACTACTGAAGATGCTAATGTTCGAGCTTCCGCATTTGGACGAGATGCATTGGACCAATTTGTACTGTCGTAGATACCGGCTTGCTGGAGCGGACAACTGCCTTGCTTGCATTTGTCCTTTGTCGGGGATGCTACCCCTACAAAATTTATTGCTACAGGTACTACTACTGAAGATGTTACTGTTCGAGCTGCCTCTGGACGAGCTGCACCTGTCAGATATATCGCTGCTCGAGCGGGCACTGCCGGAGCTGTCGCTGTCGGGGATGCTACCCCTACAGAAACTACTACTGCGGGTAGTACAACTGAAGATGCTACTGTTCAAGCTGCCTCTGGACGAGATGCACGTGTCAGATATTCCGCTGCTGGAGCGGACACTGCCGGAGCTGTCACTGTCGGGGATGCTTCCCCTACAAAAACTACTACTGCAGGTAGTACTGTTGAAGATGCTAAAGTTCGAGCTGCCGCAGGACGAGCTGCACCTGTCGGAGATACTTTCTTTGGAGCGGATGCTATGCGAGGAGCTGTCGTCATTTGTCGGGGATGCTACCCTTTCAGAAACTACTACTGCAGGTAGTACTACTGAAGATGATACTGTTCGAGCTGCATTTGGATGGGCTGCACATCGGAGATATACATTCTTGGGAGCGGACAACTGCCGGAGCTTTCATTTGTCGGGGATGCTACCCCTGCGAAAACTTCAACTACGGGTAGTACTCGAAGATGATCTTGTTCGAGTTGCATTTGGACAGACTGCACTGTCGGATATATCGGCTTCTTTGGAGGCGGGGTATCGGATTTGTCGTTGTCGGGGATGCTACCGCTACAGAAACTACTACTGCAGGTAGTACTACTGAAGATGCTAATGTTCGAGTTGCCCATTTGGACGAGATCTTGTTTGGACCAGGCTTGTGTACTGTCGTAGATACATTCTTTGGAGCGAACGCTGCTTTGTCGGTTGTCGGGGATGCTACCCCTACAAAATTTATTGCTACAGGTACTACTACTGAAGATGTTACTGTTCGAGCTGCCTCTGGACGAGCTGCACCTGTCAGATATATCGCTGCTCGAGCGGGCACTGCCGGAGCTGTCGCTGTCGGGGATGCTACCCCTACAGAAACTACTACTGCGGGTAGTACAACTGAAGATGCTACTGTTCAAGCTGCCTCTGGACGAGATGCACGTGTCAGATATTCCGCTGCTGGAGCGGACACTGCCGGAGCTGTCGCTGTCGGGGATGCTTCCCCTACAAAAACTACTCTTTGCGGGTAGTCTTGTTGAAGATGCTAAAGTTCGAGCGCGATGCCATTGGCTGCACGTCGGAGATACATTTCTTGGAGCGGAGTGCTGCGGCGAGAGGCTTGTCATTTGTCGGGGATGCTACCCTTTCAGAAACTACTACTGCAGGTAGTACTACTGAAGATGATACTGTTCGAGCTGCATTTGGATGGGCTGCACCTGTCGGAGATACCGCTGCTGGAGCGGACACTGCCGGAGCTTTCGCTGTCGGGGATGCTACCCCTACTGAAACTTCAACTACAGGTAGTACTACTGAAGATGATACTGTTCGAGCTGCCGTTGGACGAGCTGCACTGTCGGATATATCGGCTTTCTTTGGAGCGGGGATATCGGATTTGTCGTTTGTCGGGGATGCTACCGTTACGAAACTACTCTTGCGGGTAGTACTGCGAAGATGCTAATGTTCTTTTCCCATTTGGACGAGATGCTTCTTGGAATTTGTGCACATCGTAGATACATTCTTTGGAGCGGACACTTCTTCCGGATTTGTCGGCTGTCGGGGATGCTACCCCTACAAAATTTATTGCTACAGGTACTACTACTGAAGATGTTCTTGTTATTTGCCTGCGGGACCAGGCACACACATCGGATATATCGGCTCGGCGAGGCGAACTGCGGATTTGTCGGCGTCGGGGATGCTACCCCTACGAAACTACTCTCTTGCGGGTAGTACAAGCGAAGATGCTCTTGTTCAAAATTTGCCTCGGGACGAGATGCACGTGTCAGATATTCCGCTGCTGGAGCGGACACTGCCGGAGCTGTCGCTGTCGGGGATGCTTCCCCTACAAAAACTACTACTGCAGGTAGTACTGTTGAAGATGCTAAAGTTCGAGCTGCCGCAGGACGAGCTGCACCTGTCGGAGATACATTGCTGGAGCGGATCTTGCGAATGAAGATGTCATTTGTCGGGGATGCTACCCTTTCGAAAACTACTCTTTGCGGGTAGTACTGCGAAGATGATCTTGTTAAGATTTGTATTTGGATGGGCTGCACATCGTCGGAGATACATTCTTGGAGCGGACAACTGCCGGAGCTTTCATTGTCGGGGATGCTACCCTGCGAAACTTCACTACGGGTAGTACTGCGAAGATGATCTTGTTCGATTGCCATTGGACAATTTGCACATCGGATATATCGGCTTCTTGGAGCGGGGATTTGTCGGATTTGTCGATTTGTCGGGGATGCTACCGCTACGAAACTACTCTTGCGGGTAGTACTACGAAGATGCTAATGTTATTTACTTTTTGAGATCTTGCATTTACCAGTTGCACTGTCGTAGATACCTTAATGTTTGAAGATCTTGCTTTGGAGCGAGCGGGGGCCAACTAGCTGCCTTGTGGCGGAAGGTCATCCTCTTCGGGGATGCTACCCCTACAAAATTTATTGCTACAGGTACTACTACTGAAGATGTTACTGTTCGAGCTGCCTCTGGACGAGCTGCACCTGTCAGATATATCGTTCTCGAGCGGGCCTTTGCGGGCTGTCGGCGTCGGGGATGCTACCCTACGAAACTACTCTTTGCGGGTAGTACAACTGAAGATGCTACTGTTCAAGCTGCCTCTGGACGAGATGCACGTGTCAGATATTCCGCTGCTGGAGCGGACACTGCCGGAGCTGTCGCTGTCGGGGATGCTTCCCCTACAAAAACTACTACTGCAGGTAGTACTGTTGAAGATGCTAAAGTTCGAGGCGCCTGCGGGAGGCACTGTCGGAGATACATTGCTTTGGAGCGGAGTGCTGCGGGAGAAGGCTGTCGTCGTCGGGGATGCTACCCTTTCAGAAACTACTACTGCAGGTAGTACTACTGAAGATGATACTGTTCGAGCTGCATTTGGATGGGCTGCACCTGTCGGAGATACCGCTGCTGGAGCGGACACTGCCGGAGCTTTCGCTGTCGGGGATGCTACCCCTACTGAAACTTCAACTACAGGTAGTACTACTGAAGATGATCTTGTTATGTTCGAACCTGTTGGCTGACAGTACACCTGTCGGATATATCTTTGGAGCGGGACTTTGTCGGATTTGTCGCTGTCGGGGATGCTACCGCTACAGAAACTACTACTGCAGGTAGTACTACTGAAGATGCTAATGTTCGAGCTGCCGCTGGACGAGATGCCGCTGGACGAGCTGTACCTGTCGTAGATACCGCTGCTGGAGCGGGCACTGCCGCAGCTGTCGCTGTCGGGGATGCTACCCCTACAAAATTTATTGCTACAGGTACTACTACTGAAGATGTTACTGTTCGAGCTGCCTCTGGACGAGCTGCACCTGTCAGATATATCGCTGCTCGAGCGGGCACTGCGGAGTTGTCGCTGTCGGGGATGCTACCCCTACAGAAACTACTACTGCGGGTAGTACAACTGAAGATGCTACTGTTCAAGCTGCCTCTGGACGAGATGCACGTGTCAGATATTCCGCTGCTGGAGCGGACACTGCCGGAGCTGTCGCTGTCGGGGATGCTTCCCCTACAAAAACTACTACTGCAGGTAGTACTGTTGAAGATGCTAAAGTTCGAGCTGCCGCAGGACGAGCTGCATCTGTCGGAGATACCGCTGCGTTTGGAGCGGAGTCTTTGCGAGGGAGTGTCATTTGTCGGGGATGCTACCCTTTCGAAACTACTCTTTGCGGGTAGTACTGCTGAAGATGATACTGTTCGAGCTGCATTTGGATGGGAATGCACACTTTCGGAGATACCATTCTTTGGAGCGGACAACTGCGGAGCTTTATTTGTCGGGATGCTACCCCTACTTGAAACTTCAACTACGGGTAGTACTACTTTGAAGATGATCTTGTTAAATTTGCCATTTGGACAGTTGCACAATCGGATATATCGGCTTCTTTGGAGCGGGGACTATCGGATTTGTCGCTGTCGGGGATGCTACCGCTACAGAAACTACTACTGCAGGTAGTACTACTGAAGATGCTAATGTTGATTTGCTGCTTGGACGAGATCTTATTTGGACCATTTTACACATCGTAGATACATTCTTTGGAGCGGAGACCTTGCCGCGAATGTCATTGTCGGGATGCTACCCCTACAAAATTTATTGCTACAGGTACTACTACTGAAGATGTTCTTGTTCGATTTGCCTCGGGACTTGCACTTTAAATCTCGTCGGATATATCGCTTTCGATCGGGCAACTTCCATTCCATTGTCGGGATGCTACCCTACGAAACTACTCTTTGCGGGTAGTACAGCGAAGATGCTACGTTCAAGCTTTGCCTGCGGGACGAGATGCACGTGTCGGATATTCCGGCTTGGAACGGACAACTGCCCGGGTTGTCATTTGTCGGGATGCTTCCCCTACAAAACTACTACGCGGGTAGTACGAAGATGCTTAAGTTATTTCCCGCGGAGATGTTCGGAGATACGGCTCATTCGGAGCGAATGCTGCGAGATTTGTCATTGTCGGGGATGCTACCTTTCGAAACTACTTGCGGTGTACTGCGAAGATGATCTTGTTCATTTGCATTTGGATGGTGCACAGTCGGAGATACATTCTCGGCGGACAACTGGAGCTTTCGTCGGGGATGCTACCCCTGCGAACTTCAGCTACGGGTGGTACTCTTTGAAGATGATCTTTTCATTTGCAAAATCTTACCGGGACGGTTTGCACGTGTCGGATATATTCTTCTTCCAGGAGCGGGGAGATTTGTCGGATTTGTCGTTGTCGGGGGATGCTACCCCTACAAAATGCTAATGTTCGAGCTGCTTGCGGGTAGTACTACTGAAGATGCTAATGTTCCATTGTCGGGGGATGCCCCCTCTACAAATTTATTGACGAGTATACTGCGGATGTTGTATTCGATACCTCTGGAAGAGCTGTACCTGTCGTATCATGTCGGGACGCTGCCGGAGCTGTCGGCGTCGGGGATGCTACCCTACGAAACTACTCTTTGCGGGTAGTACAGGCGAAGATGCTCTTTGTTCAAAGTACTGCCTCTGGACGAGATGCACGTGTCAGATATTCATTCTTGGAGCGGACAACTGCCGGAGGCGTTTGTCGGGATGCTTCCCCTACAAAAACTACTACTGCAGGTAGTATTGTTGAAGATGCTAAAGTTCGAGCTGCCGCAGGACGAGCTGCACCTGTCGGAGATATTTCGGCTTGGAGCGGATCTTGCGGAGGTGTCGGCTGTCGGGGATGCTACCCTTTCGAAACTACTCTGCGGGTAGTACTCTACTGAAGATGATCTTTGTTCGAGCTTGCATTTGGATGGGCTTGCACTGTCGGAGATACCGTTCTTTGGAGCGGACAACTGCCGGAGCTTTCGTCGTCGGGGATGCTACCCCTGAAACTTCAACTACGGGTAGTACTACGAAGATGATCTTGTTCGAGCATTTGCATGGGATGCCACTGTCGGATATATCATTTCTTGGAGTGGGGACTTTAATCGGATTTGTCGTTGTCGGGATCTTTCCGCTACTGAAACTACTCTTTGCGGGTAGTACTGCGAAGATGCTAATGTTCAAGCTGCATTTGGACGAGATGCATTGTCGGATTTGTGGACATCGTAGATACCGCTTCTTTGGAGCGGACATCTGCCGGAATCTTTCATGTCGGGGATGCTACCCCTACAAAATTTATTGCTACGGGTACTACTGCGAAGATGTTCTTGTTCGGGTTTTGCCTCGGACGAGATGACTTTGTCGGATATATCGGCATGCTCGAGCGGGCCTTGCGGATTTATCGATGTCGGGGATGCTACCCTACGAAACTACTCTGCGGGTAGTACAACTCGAAGATGCTAATTTGTTCAAAAGCTGCCTACGGACGAGATGCACGTGTCGGATATTCCGGCTTTCTTTGGAGCGGACAACTGCCGGGTTTGTCCTTTGTCGGGGATGCTACCCCTACAAAAACTACTACTTGCGGGTAGTCTTGTTGAAGATGCTAAAGTTCGAAATGCCCGCGGGATTTGGCACTGTCGGAGATATCTTTCTTTGGAGCGGAGTCTACCGGAGGCTGTCGCTTGTCGGGGATGCTACCCTTTCGAAACTACTACTGCGGGTAGTACTACGAAGATGATCTTGTTGTTTGCATTTGGATGGGTTTGCACTGTCGGAGATGTCCGTGGCTGGAGCGGACACTGGCCGGAGCTTTGTTTGTCGGGGATGCTACCCTGCGAAACTTCACTACGGGTAGTACTGCTTGAAGATGATCTTGTTCGAATTCTGCCTGCGGACGAGATGCACGTGTCGGATATATCGGCTTCTTTGGAGCGGGTATTGTCGGATTTGTCGGCTGTCGGGGATGCTACCCTACGGAAACTACTCTTTAACGGGTAGTACTGCGAAGATGCTAATGTTCGATTTGCCCATTTGGACGAGATGCATTGGACATGTCGTAGATACCCTAGAGCTCTTTGGAGCGAACATGCGGAGAGTCATTGTCGGGGATGCTACCCCTACAAAATTTATTGCTACAGGTACTACTACTGAAGATGTTACTGTTCGAGCTGCCTCTGGACGAGCTGCACCTGTCAGATATATCGCTGCTCGAGCGGACACTGCCGGAGCTGTCGCTGTCGGGGATGCTACCCCTACGAAACTACTCTGCGGGTAGTACAACTGAAGATGCTACTGTTCAAGCTGCCTCTGGACGAGATGCACGTGTCAGATATTCCGGCTTCTTTGGAGCGGACAACTGCCGGGCTGTCATTGTCGGGGATGCTTCCCCTAAAAACTCTCTTTAGGTGTAGTCTTGTTGAAGATGCTAAAGTTCGAGCTCCGCGGGACGAGCTGCACACACATCGGAGATCTGTTTCTTTGGAGGGCGGGTGCTGGGCTTGTCGCTGTCGGGGATGCTACCCTTTCAGAAACTACTACTGCAGGTAGTACTACTGAAGATGATACTGTTCGAGCTGCATTTGGATGGGCTGCACCTGTCGGAGATACCGCTGCTGGAGCGGACACTGCCGGAGCTTTCGCTGTCGGGGATGCTACCCCTACTGAAACTTCAACTACAGGTAGTACTACTGAAGATGATACTGTTCGAGCTGCCGTTGGGACATTTTGCATCGGATATATCGGCTTTTGGAGGCGGGAAGCCTGAGATTTGTCGATTGTCGGGGATCTACCCCTACAGAAACTACTACTGCGGGTAGTACTACTGAAGATGCTACTGTTCAAGCTGCCTCTGGACGAGATGCACGTGTCAGATATTCCGCTGCTGGAGCGGACACTGCCGGAGCTGTCGCTGTCGGGGATGCTTCCCCTACAAAAACTACTACTGCAGGTAGTACTGTTGAAGATGCTAAAGTTCGAGCGCGCGGGACAGGCTGCACTGTCGGAGATACCGGCTCTTTGGAGCGGGTGCTGCGGGAGTCGTCCATTGTCGGGGATGCTACCCTTTCGAAACTACTACTTTGCGGGTGGTACTACGAAGATGATCTTTTGATTCGAGCTGCATTTGGATGGGCTGCACATCGGAGATACCGGTTCTTTGAGCGGACAACTGCCGAGCTTTGTTGTCGGGGATGCTACCCTGCTACGAAACTTCAACTACGGGTAGTACTCTTTGAAGATGATCTTGTTCGAAATTTGGATTTGGACTGAGCACTGTCGGATATATCGT
>JALJEV010001214.1:0-30593 GCA_026586105.1 Hylodesmum podocarpum | reverse complement strand
AAGATATCATAGACTTGTAGGGAGATTGATGTATCTCGCACACACCAGACCAGATTTAGCTTATGTTTTTAGTATGGTGAGTCAGTTCATGCACAATCCTGGTGCACAACACATAGATGCAGTCATGTGAATCTTAAGATGCTCTTGATGATAGGAGATCAACTTCTGGATACTTTACATTTGTAGGAGGTAATCTCGTCACATGAAGAAACAAGAAGTAGAATGTTGTAGCTCGTTCCAGCGCTGAAGTTGAACTCAGAGGAATGGTTCATGCACTCTGTGTATGTGGCTTAGACTGCTTCTCCAAGACTTAGGGTATGTACATACACGTCCCAATCAGTTGTATTGTGATAACAAAGTTGCGCGCGACATTGCTTGCTCGCAACCCAATCCAACACAATCGTATGAAACATGTGGGAGTTGACAAATTATTTATCAAAGTCAAATATTCTATCTGAAAATCAACTAACAGTTATTATTACCAAGGCTGTTACAAGTCAAATTTTTGGAAAACTATTAGACAAGTTGGGAATGGATGACATCCATTTACCAACTTGAGGGGGAATGTTGAAAAAGTAGAATATCTTATTAGTTAAGATTATATATATTATCTGATTAGTGAAGATATAGAGAATTACATAATCAGATATAATTATATAGAGAATATCGATAATCAAATATAGTTAGAAAAAGATTATCTGATTAGATAAAATTTTATTTTTCTTATTTGATTAGATAAGATTTTATCCTTTCTTTCTTATTTAATCATTTATTTATAATATTATAAATATAATATAAATATATTCTGTTGTGTATACAAAGATGAATAAATGAAATTATAGAATATTAAATTATATTAATTTTTTAAGCAACATACGATAATTACCATGACTTATTTAGGATTTTTACACTTAATGTATTCAGTTAACATTATAATTAATTTGTTTTAATGTGGAAATTCAAAAAACCCATTCCTTTGGTGTTAGGAGTCTTGGATAAATATGATTCTGGATCGGGTCCCTTCCATGTTCTGTCAAACATTAATATATTTTTAATGGAACAAATATTATTTTTGGGAAAGGTGGAGAGAATAATAGAAAGATAAGCTCATGTTCAAAACATACCTACAGTTGCACCTTCCTGTAGTTTTACTTCGATACCTATGTAGTAATATTGACTGCTTTCAAATCGCCTTTGGGCTATTTAATTGGCTGGTGTGATTAGATATTTGACAATGGTGGTTCTACCTTTTCTTATCATAATTGTTGTGTTTCTTCACCGGTTACTCATATATTTTCAGAGTTTATAAATTAAATTTAACGTAATGGCAGAGGATAATATTTAACGATGAGCTATAATTAGTTTATATATTTTCATGGTTATCCTAACCACTAATATAACGATGAGTTCATAGTTTATAGATTAAATTTATTTGATAATAGTAATATAAATTAAATTTATTTGATAGAGTATCACATAAACCACGTTCCCTGACAATCGTGCTTGGGCAATGAAAAATTTACAGTATACATTATCGGATCATGCATTCGTGGCAACATCAAATAAGAATCATGTCCCAAAGCATATATATATATATATAGAGAATGAACACGTATGCCCTTCCCTTTCCCTCATTCCTTAAAAAAAAAAAAAAAACCATTCAAACAATGTTAAAACAAATATACACTTTTAATGAATTTCGGTACATGAGCCATCCACACATAATATCAGATACTTATTTTGATAGAAGAGTTACGTAAGACATTTACATAACTTTAAAATTTTAACAGGAAATTTTATAATTTAGATAATTCCGAAAAATAAACCTAACAAAATCAATAACAAGACACTCTAGGCAAACCGTAAAAAATATTCATAATTTACATTTATCTCAAACCGTAAAAATACTAAAAACAAGAATAAAACTCAAGCTTGTTCTATATGCAACGGACATTTTCACTGGCTTTGAATTTTCACAGACTATTTTGATTGAGAAGATGATAAGTTCAAAACGAAGGAACTAAAATGTAGTTAGTTTAAAAAGTTCATAATTTTGATTTGGAATATATAAAACATTCATTTTTATCCAAATATTATGAGTAAAAATATAAATGAGGGATAAAATAAAATATTAAAAGAACATTATTTCAACGATTCAACTAGATATTTGTGATCAGGGCAACATCAAGATCACGAAAATGTAGTTGGTTTCTCTAAAGAGAAACTTCCCTATTATCCTTAAATTGAAACAGGGCTAAATTTAACCGATTACAAGCAAGAGAAAAGTGTAGAACTTACTCAAAATGCATTGCAGATAGATAGTTAGTTGGGAAAGCGGTTAGAAAGATGTGTTTGGGTGGAAAAACGAGCAAAGCTTCGCTGAGGTTTTGAAACATACCAAAAAATGGCATTGTAGATCTCTAATTTATAAAGCTTCTAAGTGAGCCCTGATCACTCAACTAGGCGAGTCAAGGTGGTGGCTTCGTGAAGAAACCAAGTCCTCCCACTTGGGCGAGTGAAGTAGCTTTTCCAGGGACAGAAAGCCATCAAGAAATGTCATTTCGCTTAAACAAATCTAGATTTCACCCAGGCAAATGTGAACATCACAAAACACACAAAAATGGGTTCTAAACTTTCCAATTAGAAAACTTAAACACCCACACACATCCACCAACACCATGCAAACGTAAAATATTTATGAAAATCATAATGTTACAATTCTCTCCAACAATAGAAACTCGAAATTTCTTACAAGGAAAAGATGTTGATAATGCTCATAATATCTTTCCTTTGTAGTTCTTTTACTCTTCGATCTTCAATCTGAGTCGTGTTCAATAACATGATGAGGATCAGGAATATATTTCTTTAACTAAGAGACATGGAAAATGTGTGCAGATTAGATAATGATAGTTGTAGAGCTATCTAGTAAGCCATAAGACTTACTCGATATAAGATTTGATAAGGTCCAATGAACTTCAGACTAACTCCAGTCATCAGTGTTACTATTAGAAATACATGATCACCTTTTTCAAATTCTAGAGGTTTCTCTCCTTGTTCGCATAAGACTTGTATTAACTTTGAGCAATTCTTATATAGGCTTGGATCTTCCTGATATATTCGATTGTCTTCTGAACTAACTTAGGTCAAACCATTGTGTACTCACCATCTTGATATCATCATAAAGATGTTCTACACCTTTGTTTACGCAAAGTCTCATACTGTGCCATTTGGATACTTGCATGAAAACTATTGTTATGTGTGAATTTCACCAATAGTATAATTTCATTCGAACTTCCTAGATGGTCAACAACACTTTCCCTTAAAAGATCTTTAAGGATTTGGTTTGTTCTCTCAGATTGTCCATTTGTCTGAGGACGATAAGCAGAACTTAATCGTAACTTTGTCTCCAAAGCTTTGTGCAAACTTTGTCAGAACTTTGATGTAAATCTAGGATCTCAATCTGAAATGATGCTTGAAGGAATTCCATGCAAACATATGATTTCTCTAATGTACAACTAAGTCAACTTGAATATTTAATATTGATAGGCAAGAAGTGAGCATATTTCTTTATGTTAGATTATTTTCAATAGTTAAATGAGATGTACGCGTAGCATCATGTCATCAAATTTGATTAGTTGATTTTGGCGGTTAGGGACGGTTACTGGCGGTTACCAAAACGGTTTTTGGTCGTTGGCGGTTTTTTAATCGATTTTTAACTGTTTCTAAAGGTCTGGACATCTATATATATCCAAACAACTTGACAAAAATTGGACTCATGCATAATAGAGTACAAATATTTCTTTAGGAAAGTGGCATTGTTACACGCTTTAAAGTCATCAATATACTCTTGTTTTAACAATCTAAAGAAATATTTGTGTGATGACTTCAACCAAGGACATGGCTGCTAACATCGTCAAATTGGATCGTTTTGACGTCTTGAGATGGTAGAAGCGAGTTCAAATTCTGTTGACTTCGCTTCAATTGATGTATGTCATTAATACACCACGACCTAAAGAATCTAAAAATGAAACTATTGATCAACTAAGAAGGAGGAAAAAGTGGGAGACTGATGATTACACGTGTAGGGGTCATATTCTGAATGCAATGAGTGACTCATTATTCGACCTCTACTACAACGTACAATCTGCTAAGGATTTATAGCAAAAACTAGATATGAGATACATGAAAGAAGATGCAACCAGTAAGAAATTTCTTGTTTCAAAATACAATGCTTTTAAAATGGTTGATGATAGGTCTGTGATGGAACAATTTCATGAACTTGAAAGGATCCTTAACCATTTTACTTAACATAAATTGAACATGGATGAAACTATTATTGTATCCTCTATAATTGATAAATTGTCACCCAGTTGGAAAGAGTTTAAACGAACTCCGAAATATCTCTTGATGAACTTGCTAACCATCTTCGAATAGAAGAGAAGTGTCGCATGCAGGAAAATAAAAAAGAGCAATATGCTTAGGAATTCTCAAAAGTTTATGCGGCTGAGGCTGGACAGACAAAGATGCAGAACTTCAAAGCTGGTCTCTAACCTAGGTTGGCAGAAGAGGTTGGTAGGACTCTAATAAGAGCCCTCTCAACAAGGTTGGCAAGACTTCAAAGCTAAAGTTCAAAAACCAGAATCAAAAGAGGCAGAAGATAACTTGTTGGTTCTGCGAGAAATATGATCACTTCATGTTCGATTGTCATTTTTGGAAGAGAAAGAAAGGAAAGCAATATGTTTCTAATGCTATTAATAATGCAATAAATAATGACAACCTCATTGTTGTTCTCTCTAAAATAAACATAATTGAAAATGACATGGCTTGGTGGATTGATTCTGGTGCTACTCGACATGTTTACAACAACAAAAGATTCTTCAAAACCATGGAGGCAGTAGATGAAAACACTTTTCTTTACATGGGGAACCCTGCTACTGTTCCTGTTAAAGGCACTGGTAGTGTAGAATTGAATTTTACTTGTGGAAAAATTGTAAAATTGATTAATGTATTCTATGTACCAGATGTGAGGAATAATCTTGTGTCAAGCAGTTTGCTAAACAAATTTGGCTTTAGACTAATGTTTGAGGCTGATAAATTTGTGTTGTCTAAGGGTGGTATGTTTGTAGGAAAGGGGTATGCTTGTGATGGTATGTTGAAACTTAATGTAATTACAATATCAAATAAGAATACCATTTCTGCTTATATTGTTGAGTCTTTTCCATGCTTATGGCACCATCGATTAAGACATGTTAACTTCAGGAAATTATATGATATGGTGAATCTGGAATTATTGTCTCTCTTTAATAAAAGTGAAGGAAAATGCAATACATGCATGAAAACCAAAATTACAAGAAATTCTTTTCTTAAAGTTGAAAGAAATTCGAGATTACTTGAATTGATTCATTCTAATATATGTGATATGCATAGTATACCATCAATAGGAGGAAAGAAATATTTTACAACTTTTATTGGTGACTATAGCAAATGTTGTTATGTGTATCTATTGCATTGAAAAGATGAAACAATGGTAAAGTTTCAAGCATACAAGGTAGAAATTGAGTTGCATTGTGAGACATTTATTAAACGTTTAAGGTCTAATAAAGAAAGAGAATATTATGACCCTAAGTTGTTTGAAATAACTGGATTAGTCCATGAGGCTACAACTCCCTATACGCCACAACAAAATGGCGTAGCAGAAAGGAAAAATCAAGTATTAACATAATTGTTTAATGCATTGCTATCAAATTCAGGTTTGAGTAGCGGTTTTTGGGTTAAAGCATTGATAACAGCATGCCATATTTTGAATCGAGTTCCACAAAAGGGGAATAAGATCACTTCATAAGAGTTTTGGAATAAGAGAAAACCAAAACTTAATTATTTAAGAGTTTGGGGTTGTAGAGCAGTGGTTAAAGTACCAGAACCTAAAAGAAAGAAATTAGGTGAACAGGAAGTGGAGTGCATATTCATTGGATATGCGCAACATAGAAAGGCATATCGATTTTTGGTAATCAAACCTAATGATTCAATGTTAGTAAATTCTATAATTGAATCAAGGGATGCGATTTTTTATGAGAATAGATTTAAAAGTGTTCTCAGGAAATTTCCAGAAAAAACCCAATACAGAAATCTGGTCATGGAAGATGAAAATGACCAAAACACAGTAGAAGTGCTTGAACTTCGAAGGAGCAAAAGAGCTCGGAAGGTTAAGTCCTTTGGGTTTGAGTTTTTTACCTTTTTAGTTGAAGGAAATAGAGAAATAATGATCAGACAAATTCCATATTGTTTTAATAGAAGAGCTGATCCTCAAACATTTGAACAAGCCATGAAAGATCGAGATGCAGTTTTATGGAAAGAAGCATTAAATGATGAGATGGATTCATTAATGTCCAATAATACTTGGAACTTAGTTGATCTGGACGTAAAACTATTAAGTGCAAACTTCTTTTTAAAAGGAAAAGAAGAGTTGACGAATCCGTTGAAAGGCACAAAGTCAGGCTGGTTGCTAAGGGTTTTACCCAAAAGCATGGAATAGACTATTTCGATACCTATTCACCTGTGACTATGATTGCCACAATCAGATTGCTTATAGCAATCGCAACTATATATAAGTTGGTCATCCACCAAATGGATGTAAAAAATGCGTTCTTAAATGGAGAATTGGATGAGGAAATATATATGGAACAACCAGAAGGGTTTGTTGTGCCTGGTCAAGAAAAGAAAGTGTGTAGACTTCGAAAATCTTTATATGGATTGAAACAAGCTCCAAAGCAATGGAACAAAAAATTTTACCAAGTAATACTTGCTTCTGGATTCAATATAAATGAATCAGACAAGTGTGTATATAGCAAACTTGATGGAAATAGAAATGGTGTCATTATTTGTCTCTATGTGGATGACATGTTAATTTTTGGAACTAACTTAGATCAAGTTCAATTGACTAAAAGAATTTTGTCTAGTCAATTTGACATGAAAGACATGAGGCATGCAAATGTCATTCTTGGAATTTGAATTGTTAAAGATGATGAGAGTATTACTCTTACTCAGTCTCACTATATAGAAAAAGTTCTCAATAGATTCAATCATATTTATTGTGCCCCAGTATCCACCCCACTTGATCCAAGTGTAGAGATAGTTAAATATACTGGCAGTCCAGTTTCACAATAAATGCTAATGATTGTAATCAATTTACAATAGGATCTACTGGTGGCGGGGACAGATACAACAGCCTATGGACTAGAAAGGGCAATGAGTGAATTAATGCACAATCCAGAAGCCATGTCAAAAGCGAAGAAAGAGTTAGCAGAAACAATAGGAATAGGCAATCCCGTTGAAGAATCAGATATAGGAAGACTTCCATATTTACAAGCAGTGATAAAAGAGAGCCTACGCATGCATCCACCGGCACCACTTTTGCTTCCACGTAGAGCCAAAGTAGACGTGGAAGTTTGTGGGTACAGTGTCCCACAGGGTGCTCAAATTCTTATCAATGAGTGGGCAATTGGTAGAAACCCACATGTATGGGATGATGCACATGTTTTCTCTCCAGAGAGATTCTTGGATTCTGACATTGATGTCAAGGGTCGACATTTTAAGCTCACTCCTTTTGGGAGTGGGAGACGTATATGTCCTGGCTCTCCTCTTGCTGTGAGAATGTTGCATCTCATGTTGGGATCTTTGATCAACACATTTGACTGGAAACTTGACAACAACATGGATCCAAAGGATATGGACTTGGATCAATCCCTCATGGCTATTCCTACTATCATAACAAGTCATTAAGGGACATAATTATTCATTTCAAAGAGATCTTGTAATAATTTCTCTTTCATGGCTTGTTTAGCTAATTTGCTATGTAATAATGGTAGCTAGATATCAAAATAAATTATTATTTATGCATTGTATATTCAGAGTCTCCTACTAAAATGTTAGTTTAAAACAATTTCTAAAAATAAAATAAGTGTCTGACTTTAATAAACTTTAATTCTATCATCTAATATTTATTGTATTTTTGTCATTCAATTTTTAAAATTTTTCAAATTCTATCACTCAAATAGTTACAAATTTGAAAAAAATTTAAAATTTTGGTGAAAACATATTACTAAATCTCAGATAAAATATAAATAATGTTAAAATGATATAGCTTTTTTTAATTATAATTAAATTTTAAAAAAATTGTTTAAGCCAAAATTTAAAATATAATTATTAAAATATGTAAAATAATTTTAAATAATACCCTAAATTTTGAACATAATTATTATGATACAAATTGTACCTGGCACCACTCCTCTCCTGTTATTTACGGAACATACTCCCTCCTAATACTCAAAGTTCGTTGCTCACCAATAATCAATAAATAAATAATATTCCAGGTTTCTTTTATGGCTGTTATTACTTTATTTATTATGTATTAGAGTCGTTTACGGATACCCAACTACCCGAATGAGTCTGAAGAGAAGACCCACCACATCCACGTTGACGGTTATCAGTAAGGGACGATCACATATTTATAAAAAATGTATGTATTAAATTATTATATATATATATATATATATATATAAAATATATAAAATGAAAGGGCTAGGAGGATCCTTTGATGTTGAGGTGGTGTATAGTATTTGAAATCATTTAATTTATTTATCTATATTTACTTTGAAAATAACTAATAGTTCAAGTAACCAAACTACCCTAATTAGATACTTACATGTAATTGTTGGTAAATTTTCTTCATCTGTAAACACCCCACAATGGGAAGCATTCCAACTGTGAGAAATCAAAACAAAAAACAATCAAAATACTTGTCATTTTCTATTCACCAAAATCGTTGCACATTTTATTAAAATTCCAAAATTTCAAAGTTATCTAAAGCCTACTCCACGTGTACTTTGGTAGAGTGTAGGAACAACCTTATTTCAACCTTCAAAAGCCTTTTCAAAGGATTTCAAAGAGTAATCAAGAGAAATTAAGGTAAGGGAAGTTTATAAATTACTTAAGTTTTCAAAGTTTTTAAAGGTTCTAAAATACTAAGTTTTGTAAAGTTTTATGTTCTAAGGTTTCTAAACTCTTTATTATCTAAATTTTTATGTGATCATATATTCTTGAATTTATAAGACTTATAGATGTTTTGAAGTACTAAGAACATCAAGGGTTGTAACTAAAATAACCCAAATCTATAAAGATTTCTAACAGTTTTCAAGTGTAATTGGATTATTTTTTTTAATAAAAGATGGTTAATATGATTTCAAGGTGATTTGATACTTAAAACAATTCAGCCAAGGTATATTAAACCATTAAAACAAAATGGACAGCAACAATAAATAGTATTTAAAGAATGGTTCAATAATTAAAAAAGTTAAAATACTTAGTTTATAATAATTAATTTTCTATGCTTTGAATTTAGATGTTCTGTGCTGAGAAAATGGATAATTATTTAGATTGTGTTTGATTATCTTTACTTTAATTTGGATGACCTGTAATTAATTACGTATGTTTTGGACTTGGATGACTTGTGTTGTGAACTTGAACATTTTAGACTATAAATTGTTAACCCATGAGGTAAAATAAAATTATCAATAATAAAAAGTAGGCTTATAATATATGTTCAATCAGATTTTTAACATTGATTAAACACCGACGTTAAAAAGGAATAACGTTAAAAATCAGGATTTAAAAGTCAGAACTTTTAATGTCAGCTGACATTATATCCTATGTTAAAAGTGGTTTAAAATTTTAAAAATCGGTTCTTTTATAACCGACATTAAAAGTGATTCAGAATTTCAAAAAAAATATTTTTAGCTTTAAAATTTAAAATATAAACTTAAATTTAACACATCATGCCTAATAATATAAACTTAAATTTATCAAAAATCATAATATATCATATTATTATTGATGCCATTAACATATAATTAATAATTGAATTAAAGTGAAAAAAATTATAAGGTGTAAAAATTAGGTGGTGATGTAATACTAGATGATTGTACTCCACATGACTGAGAAGATGTAACAGCTGCAACAGTTTGAGATGCAGAGGATGGCCAAGGTTGTCCAGCAAGAGGTGCAATTGAGGTGGATGCTGATATTGAACAAATGCATTTGCATGATCTTGAAGCTGACCAAAGGGTAGTACAAACTAAAAAATTGTCCAATGATTTAAGTGTACAAAAAGAACTAGATAACTCAAGATTATAAGAATAAACTATAACGGTAAATATCTACAAATTAAGACAACTCATACAGTATACGAAGAATGAGGAGACAACTCATACAATATACGAAGAATGAGGAGCTACTCTTGAAACAATCAGGATAAGTCATTCATCTAGCAAATATATTTAAGAATAATTTAATACTTCATTCATTCTGCATATTTTAAGAATATATTAAAGAAAAAACAAGAATAGTAAATAGATGATAGGAAATTTTTATACTACAAATAAGTATCCTCAATTATTTATAAGATCAAAAATTAAAATTTACTATTTTTTAAAAATAAATTTAACCCTTTTAATAATCATTAAAAAAAATATAACATAAAAAATCACCTTAAATAATTATAATTTTTTATAACATTAATCTATTAACTTTCACTTAATTAAAGTTTATTAGCCAAATTTTCGCCTTAAAAACTAAAGGCGTGATAAACCCTCATTATTCTTTTTTATCATGTATATTTATAAATAGTTGTTAAACAAAAGTAAAGCTTCAGATAAATCCACTGCCACAATTACACTTTCCTTAAAGTCATTATTATAACTATGTATAGATTGTCTTTTCAGTCGTCTCTAACATACGTATTGTGAAGTGAGGTTTGTCCCCTACATCGAGGAATGAACTTCTCGAGCGAGGAAACTATTCAACTAGGGTGAAACTTCACCTCTCTAATATTGGACTTTTCAACATACCGACACTGAGGACTGAACTTCTCGAGTGAGGAAACTATTCAACTGAGGTGCTACGCCGAGGACTGAACTTCTCGAGCAAGGAAACTATTCAACTGAGGTGCTTTAATATGACCCGATATTCTACGGGTAGTCCAATATTGGTCCAATGGGTGGCCCAACATCTTCATTGACATCTAGGATAGACTCTAATACCATGTAGAAATTTGTGGGTTAGGCTTAACTCAACCCCACAAAACCGGCTTGTGAAGTGAGGTTTGTCCCCCACTTATATATATGCAATAGGTCCCATCACTAGATGATGTGAGACTTCACCCCTCCAATATTCAAAGTCCCACATCGGAGAATATTAAAAGGAGAGATGAGTGAAAAACCTATATAAGTGAGAGTATTAGGTTTTATTCACTTGCACTACATCCTAGAATCTATAATGGGTGTTTTAGGTTTTAGGTAGTGTGTGCAAACACATGGAAGGGTTTGTAATTTTTTGCCATAAAAAATTACATCATATCGAATGGTTTGTAATTTTTGCCATAAAAATTACTTCATATGGAAGGGTTTGTAATTTTTTCCAGAAAAGTTACACATTAAAAGGTTTGTAATTTTTCCAGAAAAATTACACATTGAAGGGTTTGTAATTTTTTCCATAAAAATTACATCATATTGAAGGGTTTGTAATTTTTGCCATAAAAATTACTTCATATGGGTTTGTAAATTTTCTAGAAAAATTACACGTTGAAAGGTTTGTAATTTTTTGCCAGAAAAAATTACACGTGTAAGGTTTTATAATTTTTGCAGAAAAAATTATATGTAAGGAGGGTTTGTAATTTTTCTGTTCAAAAATTACAAGTAGTGAATTTTTTCCCAATGGGATCGTTGACTAAAAAAAAAAAAAAGTGGAAACTAGGATGACATCATGCAAACCAGCAAATTCTCCAATCAAAAAGGGATTGAAGTTGTGTATTGAAAAAGATCAAACTCCGGCCAACAAAGGAAGATATCAGAGACTTATAGGGAGATTAATGTATCTCGCACACACCAGACCAGATTTAACTTATGTTTTTAGTGTGGTGAGTCAGTTCATGCACAATCCTGGTGCACAACACATAGATGCAGTCATGTGAATCTTAAGATGCTCTAGATGATAGGAGATCAACTTCTGGATACTTTACATTTGTAGGAGGTAATCTCGTCACATGGAGAAACAAGAAGTAGAATGTTGTAACTCGTTCCAGCGCTGAAGTTGAACTCAGAGGAATGGTTCATGCACTTTGTGTATGTGGATTAGACTACTTCTCTAGGACTTAGGGTATGTACATACACGTCCCAATCAGTTGTATTGTGATAACAAAGCTGCACACGACATTGCTCGCAACCCAATCCAACACAATCGTATGAAACATGTGGGAGTTGACAAATTATTTATCAAAGTCAAATATTCTATCTGAAAATCAACTAACAGTTTTTATTACCAAGATTGTTACAAGTCAAATTTTTGGAAAACTATTAGACAAGTTAGGAATGGATGACATCCATTTACCAACTTGAGGGGAAGATTGAAAAAGTAGAATATCTTATTAGCTAAGATTATATATATTATCTGATTAGTGAAAATATAGAGAATTACAAAATCAGATATAATTATATAGAGAATATCGATAATCAAATATAGTTAGAGAAAGATTATCTAATTAGATAAAATTCTATCTTTTCGTCAGATAAGATTTTATCCTTTTTTTCTTATTTAATTATTTATTTATAATATAAATATAATATAAATATAGTCTGTTGTGTATACAAAGATGAATAAATGAAATTATAGAATATTAAATTATATTAATTTTTTAAGTCAACATACGATAATTACCATGACTTATTTAGGATTTTTACACTTAATGTATTCAGTTAACATTATAATTAATTTGTTTTAATGTGGAAATTCAAAAATCCCATTCCTTTGGTGTTAGGAGTCTTGGATAAATATGATTCTGGATGGGGTCCCTTCTATGTTCTGTCAAACATTAATATATTTTTAATGGAACAAATATTATTTTTGGGAAAGGTGGAGAGAATAATAGAAAGATAAGCTCATGTTCAAAACATACCTACAGTTGCACCTTCCTGTAGTTTTACTTCGATACCTATGTAGTAATATTGACTGCTTTCAAATCGCCTTTGGGCTATTTAATTGGCTGGTGTGATTAGATATTTGACAATGGTGGTTCTACCTTTTCTTATCATAATTGTTGTGTTTCTTCACCGGTTACTCATATATTTTCAGAGTTTATAAATTAAATTTAACGTAATGGCAGAGGATAATATTTAACGATGACCTATAATTAGTTTATATATTTTCATGGTTATCCTAACCACTAATATAACGATGAGTTCATAGTTTATAGATTAAATTTATTTGATAATAGTAATATAAATTAAATTTATTTGATAGAGTATCACATAAACCACGTTCCCTGACAATCGTGCTTGGGCAATGAAAAATTTACAGTATACATTATCGGATCATGCATTCGTGGCAACATCAAATAAGAATCATGTCCCAAAGCATATATATATATATAGAGAGAATGAACACGTATGCCCTTCCCTTTCCCTCATTCCTTAAAAAAAAAAAAAAAAAAAAAAAACCATTCAAACAATGTTAAAACAAATATACACTTTTAATGAATTTCGGTACATGAGCCATCCACACATAATATCAGATACTTATTTTGATAGAAGAGTTACGTAAGACATTTACATAACTTTAAAATTTTAACAGAGAATTTTATAATTTAGATAATTCCGAAAAATAAACCTAACAAAATCAATAACAAGACACTCTAGGCAAACCGTAAAAAAATTCATAATTCACATTTATCTCAAACCGTAAAAATATTAAAAACAAGAATAAAACTCAAGCTTGTTCTATAATTGGTTAGAAAAGCGGTTAGAAAGATGTGTTTGGGTGGAAAAACGAGCTAAGCTTCGTCGAGGTTTTGAAACATACCAAAAAATGGCATTGTAGACCTCCAATTTATAAAGTTTTTAAATGAGTCCTGAGCGAGCACTCACTCAACTAGGCGAGTCAAGGTGGTGGCTTCGTGAAGAAGCCAAGTCCTCCCGCTTGGGCGAGTGAAGTAGCTTTTCCAGGGCCAAAAAGCCATTAAGAAATGTCTTTTCGCCTAAACAAATCTAGATTTCGCCCAGACAAATGTGAACATCACAAAACACACAAAAATGGGTTCTAAACTTTCCAATTAGAAAACTTAAACACCCACCCACATCCACCAACACCATGCAAACGTAAAATATTTATAAAAATCATAATGTTACAATTCTCTCCAACAATAAAAAATTTCATCCTCAAAATTTCTTACAAGGAAAAGATGTTGATAATGCTCATAATATCTTTTCCTTGTAGTTCTTTTACTCTTCGATCTTCAATCTGACTCGTGTTCAATAACATGATGAGGATCAGGAATATATTTTCCTTGTAGTTCTTTTACACAAAGTCTCGTACTGTGCCATTTGGATACTTACATGAAAACTATTGTTGCGTGTGAATTTCACCAACAGTAGAATTTCATTCGAACTTCCTAGATGGTTTGTTCTCTCAGATTGTCCATTTGTCTGAGGACGATAAGCACAACTTAATCATAACTTTGTCTCCAAAGCTTTGTGCAAACTTTGTCAAAACTTTGATGTATCAAGATTAAAATTCTTAGTTTTTTAATTAGTTATTAAGATTAAAATTATATTGTAATATTTTATAATTTTAACACTCTAACTAGATTAAAAAACTGAAGAAAATAAAAAATATATATACTTCCAGGAGCAACACATCCGAACCAAATCCTTCCAGTTCTAGGCTCTCCCTTGCGCATGCAAAGTGTGTTAGTAACTATCACAATGTAATAACACTCATCTCAATATGGCAGAATAACATGCAGAGTGTATTTTTTAAAATTAATTTTTTGTTACTTTTTAATAAACATATCAAAACAAATTATAATTTTAATTATTAAAATAATCAATTATATATATTTAATTAGTAAAATAATTTAATTAATTTTCAGGTCTACGTTAAACACATCTTTTTAAAATCTTGGTACATTTTTGTGTCTCTTGGATGAAGACTCATTTTACTTTTAGGTTCCTCTTCCAAAATAAGCCTCTTAAACTTTTGGTCTTTCGGAATGTATATCCGATCTTTGAACCTCAAAATTCCATTAGTACTGAGATTAAAATCTATTCCGCTGCTAGTTCCCAATTGTTCTTTAACCTTGCCTAAAGCATGGACCACATTTTATTTCTTCTTGATTTTTCTAAGGAATTCATTGGTCACTATAATCATCCCGCAACTGATATGATCCTTACTTATCTCCACAATTAAGTTCAAGTATGTGAACTTTTCCACAAACTCTAATTCCTTTATCATCAAGGCAGACTTATGAAATGCCTTCCTCTTTAAACCATCTATAACTATGTTTGTCTTACCTATGTGATACATTAATTAGAAATCATAATCCTTAGTGAAATCCATCTACCGTCTTTGTCTCATATTGAGTTCTTTTTCTTTTTTTTTATCAAAGAGATACTTTAAATTTTTGTGATTACTGAACACATTAAACTTCATCCCATATAAGTAATGTCACCAAATCTTCAAAGCGAACACTATTGTTGCTAGCTCCAAATGGTGAGTCGAATAATTTTTTGACCTTGAGTTGTCTCGAGTGATATACTACATCCTTTCCGTTTAATGTACATCAATACACATCCCAAACCTAGATAAGAGAATAGTCGAATAGAACAACCAAAAACCATATATAAATTTAACCAAATAAATGGACGATAATTCTGAAGAAACTTTGGTGTTCGCTAACACACATTGCGGAATAAAAGGATCTAATTTTGTATCTAAATTATATTTAAATAGAAGGAATAGCAAATGTGTACCTGTTGACGAGCACTTAAGCCAAAAAAAATTCTTCAATAATGTGAAGACTCTACGTGTATCCACACCGAGACTGACCTCTATTTGCCAACAACTTTGACAGGCGGAATAATGATTGGTGATCCGGGAGAAAAGTTAATAGTAGGGTTTTGTTGTTGTTCTTGTTGTTGTTTTTGTGTACATTTCGGCATGCAGCCTATAGCCGTATTTATAGCACACCGAAGATAACAAACTTCTCATCAAATTCAAAATTTGAAATATTTGATCAGTTAAAAAGATAACAAACCTTTTATCTTTTATTGCTAACTGATTAGCGATTCGAATTTTGAAATATTTGATCAGTTAAAAGATAACTAATCTTTTATCTTTTATTGCTAACTGATTAGCGATTCAAAATTCAAATAATTTGATCAAATTAAAATAACAAATCCCTTATCTTTTATCTCTAACCTATTAGATATTCAAATTTTCAGCCCAAATTCCAAACAGAAAATCTTTCATGTTTGTTTTTATCATTTCACCAAATCTTTCATATTATTCATATTTCTAGTGCTAGCAAAAGTATGATAATATTCCACTTAAGAAATTAATTAATTAAATTCTCTAATTTAATTAATAATCAAATATTAGAATAATTTCTCCAACAGAGATTAGAACACTCGTTTGTGTGTGACCCCGTAGGTTCAATACTAAGCCGGTAATATATCAATCAAATTAATATATTAATCAAGGTAGGCATCTAGCAATACTTCTTAACGTCCGGATAGCATGAAGTAGCATTTTACTTTCAAGAACCAGTAGAAGAGTAGTATAATATTTTCTTCCATCCTTACAGCTCTGGATTAACTCTAGAGTATGGTATTAATGTCAAATTCTCTTTGAGTTAATTTATAATGACTTAAGAAACTCATTTCTTCCCTCATTTAATTTTTCCTGGCCAGGATATGATTTTATTCATAGAGCTCAAACTCATTACCAAGAGTTGATGGATCCCTTCTTGATTAATCATTAATTCTACAAGTATTTAATCATATCCAATATCCATTCAACAAGTGCTCTGAAGCACTAGGTGTCCGGGATCAAAATACAATAAATAACTCGTTAATTACTATGACAATCTCAGGTCAAAGAAAACTATTTATCATCTTCTTGAAAATTCTCTATTGACAGTTTATGGTAAATATTAACCATTAAAAAATTTCAATTGGGTCTGTTCAATGATCACATCAACATGTGATTCATCTATACATGTGAATTAATAAATGAGATCTATTAATATTTATCCAATAAATACTATCACATATATATTAATCTATCCGGATTATTGATGTCCTATTTCAACAATCCTATGACCAAGAACGATTTAGATTAAAATTAAAATCAAACTTGTTTCTCATTATTATAATCTCTATTATAATAACAAGTCTTTAATTTTAATCGAGGACATTATCAAATAAACTACTTAATCAAATGATTATAAAATAATACTTTATTATTAACAATTAGAATTGATTACATGATGACTTGGATCATGGGCATAAACATTTATTCCCAACAATCTCCCACTTGCCTAGAGCCAATCATTCATGAATTTCATTCCTAATTCCCATTTGTGCTTGTCAAACTCCTTTATGCCAAGTGCCTTGGTGAACGGATCTGCTGCATTCTCCTTTCCATCTACCTTTTCGATCTTACCGTCACCACGTTCTATAATTTCTCTAATCAAGTGATACCTTCGCAGAATATGTTTGGACTTCTGGTGTGATCTTGGTTCTTTTGCTTGAGCAATAGCTCCATTATTGTCACACAATAATGGAATTGACTCTACTATTGAGGGAACCACACCAAGTTCAGATATGAACTTTTTCATCCAAACGACTTCTTTAGCGACTTCACTTGCTTTGCTATATACTACTGCTTCAGTAGTTGAATCTGCTACCGTAGCTTGTTTGAAACTTTTCCAACTTACTGCACCACCATTCAAAGTAAAGACATATCCTGAGATAGACTTGCTATCATCTTTGTCTGATGCAAAACTTGCATCAGTATAACCTTCGCCCAATTCGAGTCTCCATAAATAAGAAATTGGTCTTTAGTTCTTCTTAAGTACTTAAGCATGGTCTTAACCACTTTCCAATGTTCCTCACCAGGGTTTGCTTGATATCGACTAGTTACACCTAGAGCATAAGCAACATCAGGACGTGTACAAGTCATGGTGTACATGATAGCTCCCACTGCACTAGCATATGGTACTCTACTCATGCATTCTCTTTCTTCAGGAGTTTTTGGACAATTCTCCCTACTAAGAGTAATTCCAACACCTATGGGCAAATAACCTCGTTTGGAATCTTCCATATTATACCTTTTCAAAATGGTATCAATGTACACAGATTGGGAAAGTCCAAACAATCTTTTAGATCTATCTCTATAAATCTTTATTCCTAAAATATAGACTGCTTCTCCCAAGTCCTTCATGGAGAACTGTTCCGATAGCCAAATCTTTGTGCCTTGCAATGTTGGTACATCATTCCCAATTAGTAATATGTCATCTACATATAACACTAAAAAAATGATTGCACTCCCACTGACCTTTTTGTAGACACATGGTTCTTCCTCACACTTAACAAAATTAAATCTTTCAATTGTTTTATTAAAGTGAATGTTCCAACTTCTAGAAGCTTGTTTTAATCCATAAATTGATCGTTGCAACTTGCAAACTTTATTGCAATCGGCCGACGATGTGAATCCTTCGGGTTGTGTCATGTACACTTCCTCTTGTAACTCACCATTAAGGAAAGCTGTTTTCACATCCATTTGCCATATCTCATAATCATAGTATGCTGCAATGGCAAGTAGAATCCGAATTGATTTGAGCATTGCCACAGGAGAAAATGTTTCGTCATAATCTATTCCTTCCTTTTGACGATATCCTTTGGCAACAAGGCAAGCTTTATAAGTCTCGACCTTTCCGTCTACTCCAATCTTTTTCTTGTAAACCCATTTACAACCAATCGGTTTTATATCCTTTGAAGCTTCAATCAAAGTCCATACTTTATTGATCTTCATTGATTCTATTTCGGATTCCATGGCCCCTTTCCATTTGTCACGATCCAAGCTTCTCATAGCCTCTTCATAACTCTTGGGGTCATCATCATCATGATAAACCTCATTCGACATGTCATCTTGTACTAACAAATTTAATCTATTAGGTACACGATGCATTCTAGTAGATCTTCTAAGAGGTTCATGCATTGTGTTCAAAGGTTGCTTTAATTGTTCTATGATTGGTTCATTAACTTCTTCTTGAACAACGACTTGTTCTTGAACAAGAGAGCTCTTGAGGCACAATCGTTGGAGTTGAAGACTTTCGTCTTAATTTTAAAACATCAAGTAAAGGTCTATTGACTTCCATCTCATGGTTTTGAGTTACGTCATCATTGGTTACTTGAGTCTCATCAAGTTCAACTTCTTCACCATGACTTCCTTCTGCGAGAAACTCTCTTTCCAAGAAGGTTGCACCTCTAGCCACAAACACTTTATGGTTATAAGGTTGGTAGAAATAATATCCCATTGTTTCCTTGGGATAGCCAATGAATCTACACTTATCAGACCTTGCATCCAGTTTATCTGTTTGCAATCTTTTAACGTAAGCAGGGCAACCCCAGACCTTGATGTGTTTAAGATTTGGTTTCTTTCCTTTCCATATCTCATATGGTGTAGTTAAAACTGCTTTTGCAGGAACTTTATTTAGCAAGTAGACAGCTGCTTCTAAAGCATAACCCCATAGATTTACTGGAAGATCAGTGAACCCCATCATAGATCTAACCATATCTAATAGGGTTCGATTTCTTCTTTCAGATACACCATTGTGTTGTGGTGTTCCTGGAGGTGTCCACTGAGAGAGAATTCCATTCTCCTTTAGATAATCAATAAATTCATCACTGAGATACTCTCCTCCTCTATCAGACCTAAGCATTTTGATCTTCAATCTGACTCGTGTTCAATAACATGATGAGGATCAGGAATATATTTTCCTTGTAGTTCTTTTACGCAAAGTCTCGTATTGTGCCATTTGGATACTTACATGAAAACTATTGTTGCGTGTGAATTTCACCAACAGTAGAATTTCATTCGAACTTCCTAGATGGTTTGTTCTCTCAGATTGTCCATTTGTCTGAGGACGATAAGCACAACTTAATCGTAACTTTGTCTCCAAAGCTTTGTGCAAACTTTGTCAAAACTTTGATGTATCAAGATTAAAATTCTTAGTTTTTTAATTAGTTATCAAGATTAAAATTATATTGTAATATTTTATAATTTTAACACTCTAACTAGATTAAAAAACTGAAGAAAATAAAAAATATATATACTTCCAGGAGCAACACATCCGAACCAAATCCTTCCAGTTCTAGGCTCTCCCTTGCGCATGCAAAGTGTGTTAGTAACTATCACAATGTAATAACACTCATCTCAATATGGCAGAATAACATGCAGAGTGTATTTTTTAAAATTAATTTTTTGTTACTTTTTAATAAACATATCAAAACAAATTATAATTTTAATTATTAAAATAATCAATTATATATATTTAATTAGTAAAATAATTTAATTAATTTTCAGGTCTACGTTAAACACATCTTTTTAAAATCTTGGTACATTTTTGTGTTTCTTGGATGAAGACTCATTTTACTTTTAGGTTCCTCTTCCAAAATAAGCCTCTTAAACTTTTGGTCTTTCGGAATGTATATCCGATCTTTGAACCTCAAAATTCCATTAGTACTGAGATTAAAATCTATTCCGCTGCTAGTTCCCAATTGTTCTTTAACCTTGCCTAAAGCATGGACCACATTTTATTTCTTCTTGATTTTTCTAAGGAATTCATTGGTCACTATAATCATCCCGCAACTGATATGATCCTTACTTATCTCCACAATTAAGTTCAAGTATGTGAACTTTTCCACAAACTCTAATTCCTTTATCATCAAGGCAGACTTATGAAATGCCTTCCTCTTTAAACCATCTATAACTATGTTTGTCTTACCTATGTGATACATTAATTAGAAATCATAATCCTTAGTGAAATCCATCTACCGTCTTTGTCTCATATTGAGTTCTTTTTTTTTTTTTTTTATCAAAGAGATACTTTAAATTTTTGTGATTACTGAACACATTAAACTTCACCCATATAAGTAATGTCACCAAATCTTCAAAGCGAACACTATTGTTGCTAGCTCCAAATGGTGAGTCGAATAATTTTTTGACCTTGAGTTGTCTCGAGTGATATACTACATCCTTTCCGTTTAATGTACATCAATACACATCCCAAACCTAGATAAGAGAATAGTCGAATAGAACAACCAAAAACCATATATAAATTTAACCAAATAAATGGACGATAATTCTGAAGAAACTTTGGTGTTCGCTAACACACATTGCGGAATAAAAGGATTTAATTTTGCATCTAAATTATATTTAAATAGAAGGAATAGCAAATGTGTACCTGTTGACGAGCACTTAAGCCAAAAAAAATTCTTCAATAATGTGAAGACTCTACGTGTATCCACACCGAGACTGACCTCTATTTGCCAACAACTTTGACAGGCGGAATAATGATTGGTGATCCGGGAGAAAAGTTGATAGTAGGGTTTTGTTGTTGTTCTTGTTGTTGTTTTTGTGTACATTTCAGCATGCAGCCTATAGCCGTATTTATAGCACACCGAAGATAACAAACTTCTCATCAAATTCAAAATTTGAAATATTTGATCAGTTAAAAAGATAACAAACCTTTTATCTTTTATTCCTCAAAAGATTTTTTCAGGGTAACTGTACTTATTTTTGAATGATAAAGGCTATATTCAAATGCTGTTGCAAATGATATTCCAGACAAAATTTATAGTTTGAAAACATTTATTAATCATTTTAATTACTTTCTTAAACTTTTAAATTCTTAAAATTCTGATAAACGCTTTTGTTTAAATGGTATTATTTGGAATTAAATCTGTAGTTTTATCTTTATTAAGTTTAATTATTTTAAAATTATTAAAAATATATTTATTTTAAAAAAATCAGTTAACTGTTTTCTTTAAAATATAAAATCAATTGAAAGTTTTCGTGCTAAAAAAAATTGCCATGTAGAGTCTCAAAGTTTATATGTCAAAAATTACTAAAAATCAATGAATTTTTATGTTACCAAGAAAAAATAAATTATAAATTAACTGACATGTCGCATTAAACTTGGTGGCTAATTGGATGAGTTTCTTATCGGAAGAAAAAATTAAAATACATTTTTTAAAAATTAAAATTGATTTTTTAATTGTAGAAATTTTTACTTTTAACTTTTTTAAACAGTGCAATAATTTGTAATAATTTTAACCTTTAAATAAATTAATTTTATATTTAATTTTTTTTTAAAAGAAATACTCAAACAAACACTTAATCAATAATATTTATAAAATTGTCATATTTTATTTATTTGGATAGTGATACAGAATATTTTTCAATATAATTTATTAAATATCAAAATTAGTATATGTAGATTAGATGGGAAAGAGAGTCTTGCAATCATGAACAAGTTGCAAGGAAAAAGTCATACAAATTATTGAGGCTGCTCGATAAAATCAGAATCCGACTCATCACTCCAATTATTTGCAAATTGTGTTGCAAACAAACCTAAATAATGGCAATTTGTTTCCTCACGTCCAAATATTTTTTTTTCTGTCCGCCAATCTAATCATACCATCAACATCCTTCAAGCATGACTGCTCAAAATTCATAGGAATAAGCGGCCAAATATTGATATTAAATTCAAAATAATAAATTGTCAATTTCAACAAGATTTAAGTTGTAGTATAAAAAAAACATTCAAAAATTTTGTGTCACTAATTGTGTAAATTTATTAATTTTAATATTTTTTAAATAAGTTACATAAATATCTTCTGTAATTTGTTAATGCTCACTGTATTCTGTCGAGTCGATGTGATAATTTAGTGTTATCTATATTTTAATATTGAGTTAAAGATCGATCTATAAATATCTAGGTTTAATTTCTCTAACAAATTAAGGACAAATATGTCTCTAAACCTATTATATCATAAACTCTCTTACATAATTATTGTGTGGCAAGATTAATCATGCTAGTCAATATAGTTATAACTTTACAAAAATTAAGGAATATATTATTTTGAATTACAGGGGTTTCAGGAGCGGCTCCAGGTACAAACAAATTGGGACCAGCCTTTTGCTATCAATTAATTTGTACAATTTATGCAAACAAACAAAAAAGCCAAACATAATTTTCTCATTTTTTTTTAATACATATTTGGATTGGTGGACGCGTACTCACACATGTTGAGTTTGACTAGAAGGAAACACATCTCGTTGTTTTGTGAATTATAAGCTATGGTCTATACATGTTTTTAATCATTAATGGGCATGCCTCGTTTCGTGTATTCCATTAATCAAGTTTATTCTTTTAAATTGATTTCTTAATGTTTAATATTTCTATTATATATATATATATATATATATATATATATATATATATATATCCGACATATTACTCTTATAACTAAGTTTTCTCTCAATCATTTTAAATTAATTTTTATTATTTTATATTTGAACATCTTAATTGTCTATCACTCTCATTTTATCATTCTTACCTCTATTTATTAAAAAAATATTTAATATAATTTAAAAAACTTGTACATTTAAGTCTCTATTATTCCTTTTAATTATATGTTTATGTTAAAAACCTTTGAAAACTAATTCACTTGTGATCATTAACATAGAAGGATTATATAGTATTATTTTTTTTTAACTCTTTTATAGAACATATTAAAAATTCTACTACCACTAAGTTAAAAGTTATAGTCATTAATTATGATATAATGTTTTCTACTTAAGAATATAATAATTTAAGTTCCATGAGTTGATTAAGATTCGGCCTACTCAAGACTTCGGGCATAAGAATCAACCTTACAACATTGGTTTTGATACCAAAAGTTATATTTATTAATCAGAACACAAATTTTTCTATTTAAGAGCATAACAACTCAAACATTAGGAGTAATTATTATTTGGTCTACTCTGCCACATGAGACATTGATATAATGTATACCCACAATAGACATATTAGACATATTCTTAATGGTAGGGGTGCAACATTTTTAACTAAAGGGGGGTGATGGCAGTCTCCCCAAAATTTTTAAAATTTTATTTTTTCATATATATATATATATATATATATATATAAAATAAATTATATATCAATAAAAATTATTTTAAATAAATAATTATAATTATAATATTTCGAAAATAATTATTTTAAATAATAATTTATAATAATTTATAATATTAATTATATATAATAATAATAAATTTAAATTTTTGATAATTTTATGTTTTTGATTTATAATTTTATATCTAATTTTTAAAACGTACATAAATAATTTTTAGTTTTAAAATTTTAATATTTATCTTTAATTTTAAATTCTCATCTAAATGATTTTTAGTTTTAAAATTTTTAACATTTATCTTTACCATATTATATATTTATTTAAGAAATTATTAAGCATTACAATAATTTTTAATATTGATGATGTATTTTTTATTATCTTATACAAAAATTATAGCTAAATAAACTAAAAAAGATTTGACCTACATTTTACAAGCACATTATCTCATTTAAAAAAAATTAAATGTAAAATAATAAATTAAAATGAAAAAAGTGAAATGAAAAAAATAAATAAAAATAAAATTGAAATGAAAAAATAAAAAAAATAAAACTAAAATAAGAAAATGTTGACCCCTCTCACCCCTAAATTCTAGCTTGCTACTCCTTATTGGTTAGGAATATTACTCATGTCTATCTAATATAATCAGTTACAATAACTAGTACATATCTTTTACAATCATGAGACATTGTTCTTGTTGGTCCAAACAAATCAATATGAAGTAGTTCAGGTGATTGAGAAATGGAAGTGTTCTTGGATGAAAACGAGATTTTCACCTATTTTCCTTTTTAATATGCATAACAAAGATCATCTAACAAAAATGACGTATTTGAGAGTTCTCTTACAAGTTTTTTAAATTTAGAAATAAACTTCATATTTGTATATCCAACTTTTTAGTTTAATCTTATATAGATTATTTTTCTTTTTAACGGTAAACTGAGAAAAGCCATCCTTGTTAAAAACTATATATTTATCTTTGTTAAAAGTAATATTGTACACATTGACTTATGCTCAATAAGTTATATTTGAGACATATATATATATATATATATATATATATATATATGGTGGATTGTAATTATTTGAGATAATTTATCTTTTAAAATTAAAATAAATAATAAATTTCATCTTAATCATAATTTCCTCTTTTAATCATATTATGATTAAAAGTTCTTATTTCTTATTCTCAAAAGTTTCTTATTTGAAACACTCCCACACACCATACTTCAAATGAAAAAATTATTAAAATAAAAAATAAGAACTTGCAATCATGTTTGTTAGGTTAACAAACCAATAATATAGGATAGATTGTGATCGATTGAGATAATATTGTAAAATAAAATAGAAATGGAAATGAAATTCTATATATATAATCTATTATATGCATTATATATTACATAAAGTTATTATTAGAGAAAAAAATAAAATAAACTTATTTAAATTGCATTAATTATAAGAATATTACATTAAAAATAATAAAACATTGATAGAAATGGAAATGTAAATAAGATAATAATATTTTTTATTATATATAATATATTTAATTTGATGAAAGAATCAATGATATTTCTCGGCTTAATTTGCCTTTTCTAGATGTTCCACATATGAGGAAAATAAGTTAGATATATTTTATCCCACTTCAATTGAAAAAGTTAATTTAGAACTTCTTAAATATTCTTCCATTATCTGTGGTGGTTACAAAAATATTTTAAAAAAAGCCATGATCTCCGACCTGAAAAGTTTTTTTAAAAGAACAAATAAATTGATCTTTGAAGAAATAAGCTTTGAAAAGAAAAGGAAGAATCTTCTAAATTATCTTTCTCCAAATTTATTAAAAGAAGTGAGAAATTTGAGAGATTGCTGAAATACTAAAGACATCTAGTGAGTAATCTGAACTGTGATATAAGGATCCTAAAGAAACCTTCAAAAAGAAAAATATATATGTCTAAAATAATTTATGGAAATTATGGAAATTCTTTAAAATTGTTGAAATTGTGTGCGTATTTCCTTTGTCTCTCACTTTATTTATTGGATGCTTGTTTTTCAAAGCCGTGTTTTTCACAAACTCACCATACTATTGTTCTTAAATCTATTTCTACATTGAAACTTGAGATATTGCTAAAATACTCAACACATCTTAGTGAAATAAGGATCCAAAAGAAGTAAACATATTTGTTTATAATAATTGTGGAAAATCTGGACATATATCGTCCCAATAAAGACTCCTCCCTAAAAGGGTTGCACTCAAAAATCCTAAAACTAACAATAAAATATCCAAGTTTATTTGGGTACCTAAACGCAAACTAATTCTTGTTGCAGTAAGAAGGAAACATTAACAATGGTGCTTTGACAATGGTTCCTCACGTCACATGATGGAAGAAAAGTCTATATTCCAAGACTTTCAGATAAAGGAAGGAAGAAAGGTGACCTTTCGAAGAAACTAGGAAGGAAATATAGCAGGAGTAGGTGGTGTTTCTATCTCTCCTTCTGCATTCATCTTTCCTTCTGCATTCATTGATAGGTTATTATAAGTAAATTATGTTACAGTGGATACAATGTCACCTTCAACAATCTCTCTTTTCTACTAAAATGAAAAATACTCTATATATGATTAAACTTGTTGATTTGACATGTCGGGATGTAAGTTTTCTAGTGTCCATAAGGACTACACTATGGACATGACATGAGAATTAGGACATACAATGTTAAGTCAAGATGATTAACATCTTATATTTTGATAATTACAGAACAGACGGATCAAGCGTCAGACTGAAGCATAATGGCCTTAAGACGGATGAAGCAAGTACAGACGAAGATGGGTTCCTCAAAATCAATATTCCTCAGAGTCAAGGTCTATTGCTTCTCAGATGGAAATATGCCTCAAGACGAAGTTTTGAAAAAAGAGAAGATAAACCAAGTTTTGTGAAGACCCTTCATCTATTGAAAGATAAGTGAAGATCCTTTGGCAGACGAAGTAACTCGCGCCTTATTTTCAAATAAAGATGTTACTATCGGAACCTTCTAAATTCAGTAAGAGATCATGTACTTAACCTCTACAATACGAAAAGAAAATGGTGCTTTTCAAGGTAATCTCTAAACTGATCAGAAAAAAGGTGAAAATGCGTTGACTCCGCTGCGAAATCATTTGATGATTCTGATTGTCTATCAATCACCTCTGAAGTACGCAAGGACAGCGGACAAATGTTTTCATTCTAATGGCTACTTCAAGGATTTCAGCTATAAAAGGACTTCACCACCTCATGTTCAAGTTGGTAAAATTATCGCTTGATAACTCACATACAAGATTTCGCTCTTAAGCTCTTAAGCTTATTTGTTCTTCATTGTAAACACCTCTCTGCGAAAAGAATAATCTTTTCTTTTAACTTCTTTCAAAATCCATTGTTGTGGTGTCTTAGCCTGAGGAGACTGTATTTCAAAAATACCCTTTGCTTTAGCCTGCGGAGGCTGCGTTCCAAATAATACATTGTGTATAGCTTGAGAAGGTTAGGATCAAATAATATCGTTTTAGCCAGAAGTGGCTGGGTACAAATAATACTTGTAACTTTTTCACGGTTTGTAGTGAAAACTTAGCTTGTTGCTAAGTAAGTAGACGTAGCCTGTTTAAGACGAACCAGTATAAAAATATCTTTGTCTTTAAATTATTTTTGCTTTGAGACTAACGGGGTTTAACAACTTAAATGTATGATATTAAAATCAACAGTTAAAGTTAAAGAAAGGAAAGTTGTGTCTGATCTCCATGCAAACCAACAGACACAAACACGAAAATTTTTAATAATACAATTCAACTCTCCTTCTTGTGTTTTTGTCTTTTTACATACAAATATAAAAATTATTTCTAAATTTAAAAAACATGACTTGTAAGAGAATTCCCAAATATATCATTGAACAATCTCTATGAAGCATTTTAGAAAGAAAAACATGTGAAAATTTTGTTTTTGTCCGAGAACAATGTTTTTACTTCTCGGTCAAAAGAACTACTATATATTGGCTTGTTTGGACCAACATATTATACTAGATAGACATAGGTTCTGTTCCTAACCTATAAGATGTGTCTTTTAGAGTTTTCAATATATTATAAAAAGAGTTAAAAAAGATGAAGGAATGTGTATTACTTCTATGTTGAGTGATTACAAAGGTGAATTCGGAAATGAGAGGTTTTAAAGGTCTTGGTTGAAAAACATAATTCTCTAGAATTTCTCTACACCTAGAACAACAAAATAGAATGGTCCAGTTAAGAGAAAGAATAGGTCATTATAGGAAATGACCAAGACCATGTTGAATGAAAATTCAACCCCTAAACATTTTTGGGCAGAAGAAGTAAATATTGTCTGTTATGTAACACCCAAGAAATTCTCCCCTCATATGAGTTGCCAGTTGTGTGATTTAAATTTAAATGTGTTTGGATATCTTAAATAATTCTTTTAATTAATATGCTTTTGTTATAACTGATACAAATTAATTTTGATAGAGTTATCTTATAAGCAAACAATGGATCTTTTTGAATTCAGAATAAAATTTTGAATTAGGTTTTATCTAGAAATAATTAAAGATATACTTATAACGGTTAAGAACAAAGCAATAAATAAAATAAATAAGGAAATAAAAAAGAGAGAAAAAGACGCAAGAAAATAAATAAGGAAATAAAGAAGAGAGAAAAGACACAAGAATTTAACGTAATTCGACTACACTAGGAACAGTTTATTCTTGGTGTGCATTTCAAGCTTTATAGGGAGTTCTTTATATAGAGACAAAAGACAGTCTCTCTCACTTTTCTAAACGATGTGGGACTAAAGTCTAAATGCATTTTTTTTACATGATGTGGGACTAATCAAACTACATATACTCCTAACAATAACCAATTTGGATTAAGTTATCAGAGGTAAAATTCATAAGTCAAATAAGATATATTTTCTTAACATTTCAATTCAAGTAAGATAAGATTTTCACTCAAATATTTACCCTCTTCTTCTCTCTTCATTTTTTCTCATCCCACTCTTTTTCTCGTAAAATCACATTCATTCTCATATACACCATGAACAGTTTTCTTATAATGCTCATTTTGAATTTGTTCACCATTGGAAAGGTGCGATTTTTTGGCAGCAGCTTTGTAACACATGGGACTTCACTTCCAATAGTGGTTTCTGCCAAACAGAAGATATTGAGCCCGAACAGAGATCCCATTTTCCATCAAATTCTCTTATTAGCACGCACAACCTGTCGTTTCAAGTAAGGGTAGTTATACTATTATTGATAATAATGGGAAATGTCTGGTTAATGTTGTGTATCCGTGAGATTTGTTGTGGTTATATTCCCCTTCTGATTATTTTAGGAGAAATTGATTAGGGATCCTTGTTAGCCTTGTATTACGTGATTATTTGTGCAATTGTCATGTGAATTGATGTTCTGTTGTTATTAGTGACCGATTGAAATTCTTCTCGCATGTTTCCCCCTTTTTGTACCATAATTCCTTGTCGTATGAATGTGGGTTGAGAGGTTAATTAGTGGAGCATATTCCATTGATGAGTTACTAGGTTCATGATAATCAGATGTAATTTTTTATGTTCATGAGAGAGATTGATGTCTGCTGCTATGAAAAAGCAGTGAGGTTACCCTTAATGGGCAGGCTTGTGAGCATGGAATTTTGGAAAAGATATGAAGATTATCATGAATGTTAGATGAATGAAAATATTTGGGAAAAGTGAGGATAAATAGAACTACGTATACGACGGTTGGTCACTGATTGATCGATGTAATAGCCTAGGACTTTGAGGGTATTCGCGGTGGGGAAAACTTCCACTATGGCCGATGACCATGAGTGGGAAGTGACTCTCGTTGCAGCACTGGTTACTCTGACTGTAACTGTCTAATATCTCTAGTGAGTGTGTTAAAGGTAACATGTACTCCTAAATATCGTTCAATTATTTTGATGGTCCACATGGCATGAGAGTGAATTGTGAGTGATATGTATCATTCCAGATTGCATAAGATGGTTGATTGTGATTATTTTTTAATTGAGTATTTTCGATGCTTCCTTATAATGATTTTGTTGTTCTCATTGTTATTATTGATACGTGAACTAATCTTGTGGTTGTGTATGTGGTTTGACACCTGCAGTGACCTTGCAAACTGGCAACTAGGCAAACAATTGCATGGAGACAAAAAATCTTAGATTAAGAAAGAAACCAGACTAACTGAAAACTTAAACATGCTATCCTTTTTTTTCCGCTTGAGTCATTAATTATATAGTGGAATTTTTTATTAATTTACTTCACAAGTAAATATACTATGGTAATTTTATTCTCTAACGGTGTTTCATTCTCAAAATTAAAAAATAATTATAAGATAGTAATTTTAAACTTTAGAAAGGTGGTGTTTCATTCTCAAAATTAAAAATAATTATAAGATAGTAATTTTAAACTTTTGAAAGGTGAAAAGCAAATGAAAAGTAAAAAACAAAGGGATAAAAATCAAAAGTAACTTATTTTATGG
>JALJEV010001212.1:0-12953 GCA_026586105.1 Hylodesmum podocarpum | reverse complement strand
ATTCTGTTTTTCGTGGAGCTCGTCTAAATATTGTTTTTTTTATAATATACAATTTTTTTCATCAATTATTCTCAAATCAACGTTTTGTTATTGAGTTTTTTGTGGTCTTCGATAAATTAGGTACATGAATTTATTGAAGGACTTTTAGGTAAAAGTAAGAAAATATTTACTTTCTCCAAGAATTAAAATTAGTTATCTTTGCCTAATTTAAATAACTTTCCTCTTTTAAAGTTACAACATCATATGGAATCCATTTTCATCTTATCTGTTGTTGAAACCAATTGATGATGTCAAACTTTCTATAAATTAGTAAATAAAAATCTAATTTTAATTTCTAGAGAAGTTAATTTTATTTTTTCGTTTCTATCAGTCCTTTTGGAGAAAAACACTCGATCAGACCCGAAGGTTTTAGTTCCTTTTGGTAAAGTGTTACTCTTTCTTCATATTTTAAAAGAGGCTATACCATGTAACTTGGGCAGGAAGCAAGAGTACATCAACGATTGTAGCAGTTGTTGTCCCAATTGGTATTTTGGTGGCGCTTGGTTCTGGGCTGGTGTGTGCGGCAAAGACTGCAAAACAAAAAAACATGACGGAGTGCCGGAACTAAATTATAGCTGTAATGGTTATTTTAGTTTACTAAAGATAATTTTTTTGGTTGTTGGTCAAATTATTTCACTATTACAGAGATCGACAATGCTCAATGAGCAAGTATTTTTGGTTTTTTCCAATAATTCAATCCTAATTACATTAAGCTGTGTCCTTTTTACTGCAGTTAGGAGTGATTTTATAGGTGAAGAAGAGTCTTTATATTTTGACTTGGCTACGATTGAAGAAGCCACATGTAGGTTCACAAATGAAAATAAGATAGGTGAAGGTGGATTTGGTGCAGTTTATAAGGTATGAATTAATAAATTTTCTTAAGGCTAGACACTGACACATGAATGCTCTTTTAGTTTATGGTGACGGGTGCTATTTTAATCTGAGGTATGTTTAAGGGCACCTTCTAATGGACAAGAGATAGCTGTACAAAACTTCAACATAAATTTGAATTAGTAAGTTTTGCTTGAAAAGGAGAAGATACTTGTTTTATAGTTCACACATTAAACTCCAGCCTCAACCACTTTATATTTGGTATGTAATTTTACTACTTTAGCTTTGGTTTGAGTTTTCATATTATTTAATTTGTTATGTAAAAGGATTAATTCTTCTTCTGCAGAGCAATTCATAGCAAACTTTAATTTTACAATTTTGCTATTTATTAATTTATTAGATGATGACGAGAGCCGAGAAATGCTAGATTGGGGTAGACGTTACAAAATTATAGGTAAAATTGCTCGAGAATGATATCTCCATAAAGATTCTAAGAAATAATAATACATCGTGATCTCAAGGCTGTTAATGTTGTTTTAGATGCTGATATGAATCCAAAGATTTCAGATTTTGGCCTCGCAAAAATTTTCCATGACAATCAAAGTCAACCAAATGCAGCAACAAAAAGGATAGTTGGAACCTAGTAAGTTAAGGCCAGCGTCAATTAGCATATCTTCTAGATGAAAGAATATTTTCTAAAAGGAACTATTTATATTACTCATATATACCTTTCTAATAACCTTCCCTTCATTTCCTCTTTCATCAATCTTTTACATATTTTACTGGAATCTACATATTGATATTTTTTTGTACAGTGGTTACATGTCCCCTGAATATGCAATGCATGTAAATTCTCAGTGAAATCTGATTTCTTCCAATTTTAGTCTTGGTTTTGGAATCATTAATGGCAAGAAGAACTCCCAAGTTATTATCAATCAATCAAGATGATGATCTTAGTTTTATAAAGTTTCAACTATGATTAATAAATAAACATCTTTTTCCTTGGTGGTGTCAAGTACGATGACCTTTTGGTTGATGGACGGATAAGTATCAAACTTTTGTACTAATTTACTTAAAGTTTTTTGCTTACGGAGCTTAGGAAAAATTGTGACCGAATCAAACACACTTTCCACAAGTATTGGATCAAAAACTGAAGGTTCTTATTCTCAAAGCGAAGTTCGGAAGATGCATCCATATTGCTTTATTATGTGTTCAAGAAAAATCAGCAGATAGACCTTCGATGTCGACGCTTCATAATTCTAGCGTTGAACAGTTATTCATTACAACTTTAGCGTTACCTCGACAGCCAGCATCTTTTCTGCTATAGAACAACACCACTAAGACACCAACGGAGTTCTGATCAGTCCAGCAGCTATTCATGCATTGTCTGAATGAATTCTTGTATTCAGTACTAAGTATATCCCGATAGAGGTTGTAATCAATCTTCTATAATGATTCTGTATATTCTATAAGCTGATCAAACTATGACTAATATATGAATAATACCATTGCTGAAATGTAAATATTTCGGCAAAAGGAAAAGCAGATGTGAAATTGAGAGTTGTACATTGCATATAAAGTAATGCAAAGATGGTTAGAAAATTCTGAACAAAATCTCAAATTATGAGATGAATGCAAGTAGCATGAATTACAACAAAGAGCAAGTCAAACATGCTTCCATTAGTGAAACTAGTTGTGGAAAGAATATCCAACAAATGTATTAAAAATGAGGATTATAAGAAGAATTTATAGCAAGATTATATCGTTTGTAGCTATTGAACTTGAAAAGAAAATTATGCAGTAAAACAAACTAAAATATACAGAAGTAGAATGAAATATACGGCCAAAATTTACAAAACATGCTGCAAAAGTGCTGGAAAACATGAGTAATGCATAATACAGTGTTGGAAAAATAATAGCATTGTGTAAGCGACTCAAGTTCATAATGAGATATGGCAGCAGTTGAAAACAAATATGTGCAGTAACTATTCAGCATGAAAGAAAGCAAGAATAAGAAATTGCTGAAACGAGTCCATGTGCAGTAACAGAAGATTATGTTGCAAGGAGAAAAAAATATGGTTACATACAACAATACAATATGCTGAAAACTTGAAATTATGTTGCAAAGGAAGTGGTCCAAATGAAACTGGAAATTAACACGGAGAACTCATTTGATGTTAAAGTTGGAAAAAAATGTCAAAATTTCCTAAAACTCACAATTAAACCAAATTAGCATGCAAGGATGTAGAAATAAAGACAACTTGAATTTTTGTGAATGCTACTTTTGTTTACCACTAAGGCGTCTTGACGGCTTAGCTCTCAGGTAGTGAGGTGACCCGATCCCAATATCTCACATGCAAATAATTAAGACTTGTAGTATAGCAACTTACCAAATCATCACACTAGTACTTGTATCATATCAAACTACAACATAAAAATCTTAAGAACCACATCCAAAGGCACATATGAAAACATGGAAACAAATAACTCAAATGTCAAGGAAGTTAAACAACAAACCTAGAAGATCACGATTGAAGCTAACATCATGTCTCCTCATTCAAGGCAAGTCTATCAATTTATCATTGAGTACACCTCAAAATTAGATTTAATCCACAACACAAGCTAAGGAAATTAAAACCAAAGCTCACGATACAATTGTAACACCAGCATGCATTACTACGTTCAATAACATCTGAGTTTCTCTCTGATTAGGGATAAGTAGGTACACCATTGAAAGAAGAGAACTAGAATTTCACTTCAACTTAAGTAAAATGTAATGACCACGATCTACATTTGTATATTATTAAAAAAATATAATAAGTAAGGTCTTATCAATGGCTAAACTAACATGCAACATGAAATCTTAGCGTCCCACAGTTAACAACAATCAATCGTACTAAAATAAAGAATAACAAGCCAAAACCAACAAGAGTTCTTTCCTTGTTTAAGATCTTTTTTACTCCGAAACAAGTATCCATATACTGGATGGATTTTGCAGTTCATCACAAGTTATAGACACAATCATATGGTTTAGTTAAAATTTAATAATAGTTGGCCTGCACACCTGAGATATAAAGAAGGTACTCAAACACTTTCAATTCACAACTCATCCATGATAATTATTCAATTGATATGATTACGCATGTCACTCACAATTATTTCTAAAAGACATGTGATACCATCAAACAAAACAATTGAGTGATTTTATGAGCTCGTATTGCAGCTGAGCGTCGTCAAATAAAACCATTAAGCTACTACTTTAAAAACAGATAATAGTGAACTCAGAATCGTTTCCCTAAATTACTTTGTTATTTCTCTGTGTAGAAATTTTAAATGCAATTTTTTGGTTTTTTTGTGTAGAGGAAAATTAAAGGCAGTTCAATAGTAAAAATTAACCAATGATAGTAATTAAACAATACTTAAAAAGCAATTAATGATTATTAAAGGCACCTTAGTTGATCTAAGCTGGGATCTCGATTTCCCTCGTGGTTAAAACAAAATAAAGGCACTGCTGCGTGCATTGGAAAGCGATATATCTCTGCATGCTAACCTTTGAACTAATGCTCTAAGATCTTAGGAGTATCATCGAACACTTAGTAACACTTTAAATCTCGTGCGATCTCGGCGAAAGGCACAACATGGTTTTGAATCATATAATTAGTTCTCTACATTCATTATCAATAAACAGCGATGGAATCCTTGATCTCAATCGAAAATATTAATCAACATAGTGATTAAAATACATAGAATCCAAAGCGGTATATTTTAATTGAAAAGCGGAGAAACCTAAGAAATTAGATCTATTAGATCCATTGATTTGAAAGGAAATTAGTTGTGCATAATTGAAATTAAATTTAAGCATAGATTGGGATTCAATATTAGAAGAATTAAATTACAAGAAGGAGAAACGAGAATTGGAATGACAAACCTAAAAACCCTAGCGGACGACTTGAAAAGAAAAGGAAAAGTAAAAGTGAAAATTGAAATTGATTGAAAGGTAAAAAAAAATGTGCATAAGATTTTAGGTTTTGGGGTGTTATATAGGGAGTAAATCATGTTGCAAGACCACATGATTTTTAAAGTATCTGAACTGCCCAAATTCGTAGCCAATTAAAACTTTACAAAATGGGTCAATTACATTTATTTAAAAAGGGCCTATAGTAATTTTCCGCAGAATTCATGCATTAATTTCGTCGTCCACTTTAGGGCCTCCATTTCACCAAGATGCAGATCTGATTTAATATTTTCATGTCTTCATAGCTTTTGTATATCTTCAAGTCCTCTTGAATTTGACATATAATGGGCTCAAATAGGGGATTACTGTGAGGTGAGAGTTATGCTCGTTTTTAGGAGAACTTTTCAAAACAGAATTTTCGAATTAAAACAAAAATAAACACTTAAGGCCCAATTGAGCCCAAAACTCACAAATGCATAAAATCATGTTAATTGACCATTAATCATGTTGTATTGGATATATAAAAAAGATGCAGAGAAAGTGATCAAAATAATGACTCATTTGAATACATGTTACATCGACACTCTCATTAGAGAGGCAGGTTATAGTGAAGTCACAACAGTCACTTTCCCACATGATCATAGGACATGATGGATTGAAGTTTTCCCCTGCGAATACTCCAAGTCTTGACCATTACATTGACCCATCATGGACCAACCATTCAGTTCTATTCATCTCACTTTTTTGAAAGCATTTCATTACACTTTGCATTCATGATAATCTCTCTCATTTCAATATCATGCCTCAAAAACATATTCCTTAAAGGCAACCTAACTAGTTCTTCTGGTAGGTATTCATCCATCTCATTAAAAAAAGAATATTCACAACCAATTATCATGAATCTTAGCGATTTCATCAATGCAACATGCCCCCACATAGTTAATTTCTCATCATATCAATCACCTCCCCATAACTAAATATTTAATTCAACAAAATGAATTAAAATCTATATACATAAATAAACAAGCATAAATAAATATAAGTAAGGCAATCAAGGAATAAAGACAGGATACTAGAGAAATACAAAGTCTACTCCATAAGGTAAAATCAAGGAATAAAGACGGATACTAGAGAAATACAAGTCTACTCCATAGTTAAAGACGCAAGAATTTAATTCCCAGAAATTTCTAAATCACAACACTATACGACTCAAAGGCATAATTACAATCTAAATGAAATAACAATATCAATATAACAATAGTAATAATGCACAAAAAGAAAAATAATTAATTAGTTAAATGGTAAAAGCTAAACTAAAGAATTAAATAAAAAAAAAAGTGGTTAATAAAAATGACCGTTCTTGAATTTTAAAGAAAGTGTTAAGAAAATAAAATGCTTTAACTTATATATATTATTATTACATGTAACAAGAAAGTTATTTATATGCATCAATGTATATTTCATTTCTAATGAATTTCACTTCACATATAAGGTTATTAACATTAACTAATTTCATACAATGATTAAATGTTTGTGTAAAGTTAAATGATAATGTAAATAATTTTTCCCTTTGAATGCACCTGAGACCTTTTGCTCTACGGTTTATATAAAAATAGAAAAAGGTTAAAACAAACCAGAAGAATGTCTTCCATTGAAATGGCCACGTGCATGACTGTAAATAGCCTTGAAAGTAAATGAAATTATTTACCTTCCATGACTTCATCTAATGGATTTGACCAATAATTTTACTATGTTAACTGCAATACGAGTCAATTTCACTCGTATTTTCTTTTTCTTCATATTTTATACACATCCTCGCGTTTTTCTTTTTTTCATTTTATAACTAGTTGTCTAATTGTCTGTATTATAGTTGTTTACCAAATATTTTTCTTTGACCAACTGTACCGTAAACTTATTTTCATTTGGTTATAGACTAAAAACTGATACCGGTGTTGTAATTTATTATTCATTTATGTCGATGCAAAATCAATTTGGGCTATTGAAAACATCTACGAGGGAAACGCGAGTTCTTTTCTTTCGTTTTCTCTATCCTTCTCGTTTGATTTCTCATTGAGTGTCTCTTTTCAGCTTCCTTCCTCCATGTCAGCTCCCCCGGCAGTTCTAGCCCACTCGTGGTGGCTCCTTGGCCACTGGCGAGTCCCTGTTCACCTCCTCTTCTCCTTCTCCATCACCGATCCCCCGCACAACACCCACCTACTCCTTAACAGCAACCCAACCGCAGCGTCCCCACCGCCGAGTGCCGATGCGCACCGGCACCATGTCATCGTCCGTCTTCAACCACAAACGAAACCTCTCAATCTAACAGTAGTCCCCAACCCACCATGGCACAACCAACCACGCAACAACCAAACCAGCAAAATTCACAGCAGTGTAAAACCAAACAAACGGGAACGAAGGAAAGATGTAAGACTAACCAAATCGAATGAAAGATAAATCAGATAAAAGCAATGTCAAACCACGAGTAGGAAAATCAAAGATGGCCAACCCATACCCAACTTAAATAAACGAAAACAGTGAAAAGAGAGGGATTATCATAATTAAAAAATGATAACTATCCTATCCTATATTTGAGCCAATAAGGCGGAAAAGGAAAAAATTAAATGAGATAGGAGAGTTAGGAACTCCAGTCTCTATATTGAGATATGAAGATGAAAAGAGCATGAGATAGGAGAGTAAAAAGGCTAAAGGAAAGAAAAAAGGACAATGGGAAAGGAAATAAATAAATTATCTTTTATGTTATATGTACTGGGTTGGCCTCGCCGACCAAATTCTGCTTAGCAATGGTGAGTTTAAGTAATCTCCTTTGCAAATCCATGAATATAAACTCTAAAAAACATCTATAAATAAGAATGATAAACTCCAAACAAGACCACTAGAAAAATCTCCAAAACACACATAAATCAATGAAGAAATCAACCCCTTCACGTTTCAAAAATTTTCATGACCTCGGCCCACCAAATTCACACAAGAACATTATACAAAGAAGATTATAATTTAATAATTACCACCCAGGCTATAGTTATTCGCTGTTTTATTTATGTCTTGTTATATTTTATTTATCTTTCTATTTATTTATTATTGAAACATTTAAGGTGTTACACAAACAGTGTGTCAAAATGTAGTAGAATTACCCTGATCTGGTCTTGGGCCAACTACAGGCACCGAAAAAATTGAATTTGAGCCAACCATAAGGACGGAAAAAATTAGAAAAAGTAGGATCACATCTGTACTTTTGAAAAAAAGTTTACCAATACCATGAGAGATGAGAGATGAGAATGCGAGAAAAATAAATAGATTATCTGTTTCCTAGATTTTTTAATTACTGTGTCACCTACTCAGAATTCGGTGACTTCCCATACACCATAATCGTTATCCTCTCTATTGTTATTATTTTCTTGTACTTCTTTTATTTTATAATAATTTTTTTTTACTTATTTTATTTTAAATTTGGGGCGTTACAATCACAATCTAGTTTTAAGCCATCTCTAAGCGTGGAGAGCTACTTAAAGACTGGTTGATGAGTTTTCGTTAAGGTGGATTACCTTCCACCTCATGCTCAGCCTCCAAGTTGCCAGCTTTAGATCCTTTAAATAAATATATATGTTTGTTTTAAATAATACAATAAAATTATATACACACTTGCATTGTAACCAGGCACATTGCTCAAAAATCAGCAAAAGTTTCTTTATGTTTGTCATTGCAGCAAGTGTTACCAATGCCATTATCACATTCATAAGTTCTGGAACTTTTGTATTTGTTACTTATTGCCGACAAAAAGAAACGTGGTTGGTTAATTTTTTTTTAAAAAATAAGTCATGTTAATTCCACGAATGTCACATAATTTTTTTAAAATAAGTCATGTGAATTTTTTGTTTTTTATATAAGTTTTTTTTAAAAAAATCCATGAATAAAATTAAACACAAATTAAATTATACAAAGATAAAATAAAAAAATTCCAATAGAAATATCAATTGAAACAAAATTGATAATAAAATAAACAAAGTCATAAACAAAATCATATAAATTGAACAACTTGTGTGTCGAGTATGACTTAATTTAAAAATAATTAATAGATTATAATAAATCATCAAATTCTTCACAGGATTCTTTGAAAGCATCCGTTGTCTCCGAGAAACTATACCGACGTGAGATTGGTGTATCTTGAAATCCTCTTCAACCTTCTTGCAACTTCTTTCTCTGCTAACCTTTTTCACAGTTGAAACTGATGTAGCTCCTACATACACTTGACACTTCACATGTCCGCACACAAGGGTCCTATTATCAACCCAACACAACATTCCAAACCAACTTAAACATTCTTCTCTCATCCTTAGTCTCTAATGCACTCTCGAATTGTTAGAATGCAATCAAAGTCGCACGTCAAAAGCACAATGCAAAGCTTGAAGAAGAAAAATAATTTTAGAAGTCAGAAGATTCTATTGCAATGGAAGATTGCTCTAAAAGTCAGAAAATTCTGTTATTGCAAGAGAAATTCACTCTAAAAGAGTTTTGCTAGTTTTTATGTAAGGAAGGATCATTGTAGAAGTATACGACTTTGAATTAAGGAAAATTTGTTGTGTCTTATTTTATGTGTTTAATGACTAACGAGGAATAACTACTTTAACATCTTTTGTTAAAATCAATCTTTACATAAAGATATTTGCGTTTGTCCCTTTTTAAATCATCGACGTTAAACTCACATCGCCTAAAGAAGTATTTTTTAAAATAACACAATTCAACATCTCTTCTTTGTCTTTTATCTTTTACAACCGTCCATAAGACAACCATCTTGTGAAGCAAAAGGAATCAACCCAGTGAGAGGGGGCATGGAGCATGGCTTGCCGGACACCGCGAAAACCTTTCCTTATAGATCTCCACCACCCCAGCCCTCCATATCTTCCATTGTCTCTTTATCGTGCAATGACCTCTCCCCTTTTGTCGCCCGTCCTCGGCCTCCTTCAAAATACACTTTCGACTTCGCCAATTTGTTCTCCAACTCCTTCACACAAGCCTAAGTCTTGGTAAGCACGGTCGAGAGAGACTTCAACGTTGAGCTGACTTCATACTTATCTTGGGACAACTTCTAGACCTCCCCTTATACCCTGACTCAATGTGGTGGCACTCTTCCTTTGTGTTGTGCCTTCGCGCCCTTCTTCAACTACCCCTTGCTATTCCCGTGGATGACCATCAAACACCCCAACATCACATCACCTAATCAAGGTTATCGTACACCCCGATGGAGTTGACGGTTTGTCATCGTAGGGCTAGGGAAAAGGGTCGCCAAGTCGAGCTAATCACCAATGGAGAAATGTCCCACAATGATTGCCTTTGAGGTGTGTTGGTCGACATATGCTCTACACGAGGGTCCTTATCAAGCATTTCCCCTACATGTCGCTCCAAGAGGAATTTTCTCCGAGCCGCTCCTTCACACCGGAGGCGAACGATACTTTTACAATGATCCTTCCTTACATCAAAATTAGCAAAACTCTTTTGGAGTGATCTTTCTCTTGCAACAAATGAATTTTCTAAATTTTGGAGCAATCTTTCGCTTGCAATAGAATCTCGGGCCGACTTCCAAAATTCTTCTTCTCCTTAAAGCTGCATTGTTCTTTTGACATGACTTTGATTCTGATCTAACAATCCTCCTTTCAAACAAAGGAACACAATATTTTCTCCCCCTACAATGAAGACTTTCGGCAAAAGGAATCATTTTAAGATAGGTTCACTTCATCTTCATGGATCCATCCGTCAATTTCCACTTGACCTTCATAGGTCCATCTCTTGTCAAGTCAAACCATACCACCTGTGAAATGTAGGTTTTGATGTAACTTAATCCTTACAAAACCGGTTTATGAGAGACTGCTCCCACTTATATTCATGCAAATGTGCCCTATCTCCTAGGAGACATGAGACTTCACACCTCGATTTTAACACCTCCATCACGGGTTCTACCGCATCCACCATCTTCGAAACCTTACCAAGTTAAGGGACTCTTCCTTTGTCGCAGTGATGTCACCCTCCGCTCTATCACTGACTGTGTCTGCAGCAAAAAGCATCACATCTACATCAACCACACACAGCCATAACCTGGTTCAACCAGTGTATGCTGCGTTAACTCTAACAATCTCAAACTCGACAACAAATCGCAATGTTAACTTGGTAAATCAAGCGTCCCTGACCTGTGACCGTAGCCTAGCCTTCTTTATGATATCCTGCAAGAGGCTTTGAACTCTTGGTTCGGGTAAGAAGTTTGCTACAAAAGAAGCGAATTTCACGACTTCAATGAAGCTCTACGCTCGCGCAGTGCAAGCGCCTGATTTGTCTTTCCTTGACTGTCAAATGTGTTTCTCAATAATGTCCATCGGTGGCCTCGGTGATGGAAAACAAGTGAACAGCTCCTGTATCCGGCTTGTAATTTAAGATATGAATTGTACCCTTTTTTGGAAAAGTTTCCACCGTGTCTCTTTCATCTCCAGGTATCAATCAAAACTTTATGGATTGTTTTTAGCTATTTTAGTGTTGTTTATGTTCCTATCAAATTCAAACCTCATTTAAAAACCAGGCATCTCAAAGGAATTCTAGCCAAAAGACTGAAAAATAAATAAATATCCTCTGACTAATAAAATTTAACCTCAAATAATTCAAGTATGATTTTTTATTTTTATTTTTTTTTTAAGTTTATATCTTTATGTTTTTAATTTATATCATTTTAATATTTTAAATATTTTGTTATTAAAATGGTTGATTTTACATGTTATAATTTAAATTTTATACGTGAACCTAAATTGTTGATCACAACCACGGAGAATTTTAATACATATTTCCGAAAAAGATATTGTTCCTAACTCTCAGAGATAATCACTCAAACAACCCTACTAATACAGACAGACATTACGTGCATTCATGAACTCATGTATTTTTTTTATCTTGAGAATTTTGATGGTATAAAAAGTAAATTAAACTGGTAACGTATTCCTGAATTTTTTTATTTTTTAAGTTACCAGACTCTGATTTGATTGAGTAGAGGCAATGCCCATTTGGGGAAAAATATAAACAATGGCCGTTGACCTTGGCTCTCCCGTTTCCGTGTGCTAATATCAAATTTGTCATTTTTTCTAAAAGTCAAGTTGCCAGCGATTCTCTTTCCATTAGAAAAGAAAATATGACGGTCTGTTGACGTTGTGTTGCCTTGACACGTCCCACACCTTTAGCTGCCTCTACAACTTCACTCATTACCTAGGATTGAAAAAACAACACATAATATCCAACACGTAAGACCCAAAAGAAATCCCAGGTATTCCTAACCGCAAAATCAACTTCGATCCAACATGCACATCTTCTACTTCTCTACAACCCCATTAGCACTTTACTCTCTGTTTTCTATGTTCAACCTCGCAACTGAATCAGCAACTACACAGTAGCCCTTTCTGCGCAAACAAAACTTTTACCAACCCAATACAAAATTTCAATCCAACTTGAATTCCTCCTGTCTTCTCTCACTTCAACTCCTCCATCAACTCCAACAACGGTTTCTACACAACCACCATGGGTCAGGACACCCCTGACACCATACACGGCTTTTCCTCTGCCGAGGTGACGTCAACACCACCGTATGTCACGGCTGCGTCGCCGCCACAGCCACTAACATAACACGCCTCTGTCCCAACGACAAACAGGCCATAATCTGGTACGATATGTGTATGCTACTTTACTCCAACAAAACATTCGACTTCTTTTCTCCAATGATTGCCTCATACGACAAAAAAGTGTCGTAAAGTTGAACCCTGAACAGTTCAATCGGCAACTGTCTGAGTTATTGAAAGATTTGGCTGCGAAATCTGCTGCGAGTTCGGGAGAAGAAGTTCGCTGCAGGCGACGTAAGACTCGCGAGTTCACAAACTCTGTACGGAATGACTCAGTGCGTGCCCGACTTAACAAGCACTGAATGTGACACGTGCTTTCAAAGTGCTATTACATATCTTCCCACGTGTTGCAATGGAAGCGATACAACAGGGTTCTTCTTCCTGGATGTAATATCAGATACCAACTATATCCTTTTTTGTACAATACAACTTCAACCATGTCACTTACCCCTGTACCTTCTTCG
>JALJEV010001210.1:0-11916 GCA_026586105.1 Hylodesmum podocarpum | reverse complement strand
ACGGCTACTCGGGCAGTAGCATATCCAGTAGTACGACCTGCAGTAGTAGTTTCTGTACGGGTAGTATTTTCGACAGCGACAGCTCCGGCAATGGCCGCTCTAGCAGCGTTATCTCCAACAGGTGCAGCTCGTCCAACGGCTACTCGGGCGTGCATATCCGATGTAATACGACTGCGGTAGTAGTTTTACGTACGGGTAGTATTTTCCCAATGGCACGCTCGGCGATGGCCGCTCTAGCAGCGTTATCTCCAACAGGTGCAGCTCGTCCAACGGCTACTCGGGCGATGCATATCGATGTACGACTGCGGTAGTAGTTTACGTACGGGTAGTATTTTTCGGCAGCGACACTCGGCGATGGCGCTCTAGCGACGTTATCTCCAACGAGTGCGGCTCGTCCAACGGCTACTCGGGCGTAGCATATCGATGAACGACTGCGGTAGTAGTTTACGTGCGGGTAGTATTTTTCGGCAATGACATCTCCCGCGATGGCCGCTCTAGCAGCGTTATCTCCAACAGGTGCAGCTCGTCCAACGGCTACTCGGGCGTGCATATCGATGTAATGCGACTGCGGTAGTAGTTTATGCGGGTAGTATTTTCGGCGGCGGCGGCTCGGCGTGGCGCTCTGCGGCGTTATCTCCAACGGTGCGGCTCGTCCAACGGCTACTCGGGCGTTATCATATCGATGAATGCGACTGCGGTAGTAGTTTGCATGCGGGTAGTATTTTTGGCAATGGTAGTATTCGGCTCCGATGGCGCTCTAGCGGCGTTATCTCCAACGAGTGCGGCTCGTCAGCGGCTCGGGCGATAGCATATCGATGTGCGACTGCGGTAGTAGTTTACATGCGGGTAGTATTTTCGGCGGCGACATCTCCGGCGATGGCCTCTAGCGGCGTTATCTCCAACGAGTGCGGCTCGTCCAACGGCTACTCGGGCGTGCATATCCGATGAATGCGACTGCGGTAGTAGTTTACATGCGGGTAGTATTTTCCCTGGCAACGGCATCTCGGCGATGGCGCTCTAGCGAGCGTTATCTCCAGCGAGTGCGGCTCGTCCAACGGCTACTCGGGCGTGCATATCCGATGAATACGACTGCGGTAGTAGTTTTACATGCGGGTAGTATTTTCGGCAATGCACGACATCTCCGCGATGGCGCTCTCCAACGCGTTATCTCCAACGAGTGCGGCTCGTCCAAGCGGCTACTCGGCGCGTGCATATCGATGAAATACGACTGCGGTAGTAGTTTTTTGCATGCGGGTAGTATTTTTCCAGCGGCTAAAGCGGCGACATCTCGGCGATGGCGCTCTAGCAGCGTTATCTCCAACAGGTGCAGCTCGTCCAACGGCTACTCGGGCGTGCATATCCGATGAAATGCGACTGCGGTAGTAGTTTACGTACGGGTAGTATTTTCGGCAGCGGCTCGGCGATGGCCGCTCTAGCAGCGTTATCTCCAACAGGTGCAGCTCGTCCAACGGCTACTCGGGCGTGCATATCCGATGAAATGCGACTGCGGTAGTAGTTTTTACGCGGGTAGTATTTTTAAAAGCGACAGCTCGGCGATGGCCGCTCTACGGCGTTATCTCCAACGGGTGCGGCTCGTCCAACGGCTACTCGGGCGTAGCATATCCGATGTACGACTGCGGTAGTAGTTTACATGCGGGTAGTATTTTCGACGGCGACATCTCGGCGATGGCCGCTCTAGCGGCGTTATCTCCAACGAGTGCGGCTCGTCCAGCGGCTACTCGGGCGTGCATATCCGATAGTACGACTGCGGTAGTAGTTTACGCGGGTAGTATTTTCGACAACATCTCCGGCGATGGCGCTCTCAAACGAGCGTTATCTCCAACGAGTGCGGCTCGTCCAACGGCTACTCGGGCGTGCATATCCGATGAAAATACGACTGCGGTAGTAGTTTACGTGCGGGTAGTATTTTCGGCAACGACGGCATCTCGGCGATGGCCGCTCTAGCAGCGTTATCTCCAACAGGTGCAGCTCGTCCAACGGCTACTCGGGCGTGGCATATCCGATGTACGACTGCGGTAGTAGTTTTTATGCGGGTAGTATTTTCGGCGGCGACATCTCGGCGATGGCCGCTCTAGCAGCGTTATCTCCAACGAGTGCGGCTCGTCCAACGGCTACTCGGGCGTGCATATCCGATGAATACGACTGCGGTAGTAGTTTTTACATGCGGGTAGTATTTTCGGCAGCGACATCTCTCCGGCGATGGCCGCTCTAGCGGCGTTATCTCCAACGGTGCGGCTCGTCCAACGGCTACTCGGCGTGCATATCGATGAATGCGACTGCGGTAGTAGTTTACGTGCGGGTAGTATTTTTCGGCAATGACACTCTCGGCGATGCGCTCTAGCAGCGTTATCTCCAACAGGTGCAGCTCGTCCAACGGCTACTCGGGCGTGCATATCCGATGAAATACGACTGCGGTAGTAGTTTATGTACGGGTAGTATTTTCGACGAATGGCATCTCGGCGATGGCGCTCTAGCGACGTTATCTCCAACAGGTGCAGCTCGTCCAACGGCTACTCGGGCGTGCATATCCGATGAAATACGACTGCGGTAGTAGTTTACATGCGGGTAGTATTTTCGGCACGGCGACTCTCGGCGATGGCGCTCTAGCGACGTTATCTCCAACGGTGCGGCTCGTCCAGCGGCTACTCGGGCGTAGCATATCCGATGAAATACGACTGCGGTAGTAGTTTATGCGGGTAGTATTTCCCGGCGGCGGCATCTCGGCGTGGCCGCTCTAGCAGCGTTATCTCCAACAGGTGCAGCTCGTCCAACGGCTACTCGGGCGTGCATATCGATGAATGCGACTGCGGTAGTAGTTTACATGCGGGTAGTATTTTCGACAGCGACAGCTCCGGCAGTGGCCGCTCTAGCAGCGTTATCTCCAACAGGTGCAGCTCGTCCAACGGCTACTCGGGCGTGCATATCCGATGAAATACGACTGCGGTAGTAGTTTACATGCGGGTAGTATTTTCGGCAAGCGACATCTCGGCGATGGCCGCTCTAGCGGCGTTATCTCCAACGTGCGGCTCGTCCAACGCTACTCGGGCGTGCATATCCGATGAAATGACGACTGCGGTAGTAGTTTCTATGCGGGTAGTATTTTCGACAGCGACAGCTCCGGCAGTGGCCGCTCTAGCAGCGTTATCTCCAACAGGTGCAGCTCGTCCAACGGCTACTCGGGCGTGCATATCGATGAAATACGACTGCGGTAGTAGTTTGTATGCGGGTAGTATTTTTAAGCGGCATCTCTCCGGCGTTATCTCCAGCGTGCCGCTCTATATCGGCAGCGTTATCTCCAACAGGTGCAGCTCGTCCAACGGCTACTCGGGGCTCGTAGCATATCCGATCCGATAAATACGACTGCGGTAGTAGTTTACATGCGGGTAGTATTTTTTCGCAATGACACTCGGCGATGGCCGCTCTAGCAGCGTTATCTCCAACAGGTGCAGCTCGTCCAACGGCTACTCGGGCGTGCATATCGATGAAATGCGACTGCGGTAGTAGTTTGCATGCGGGTAGTATTTTCGACGGCGACATCTCGGCGATGGCGCTCTAGCGGCGTTATCTCCAGCGAGTGCGGCTCGTCCAGCGGCTACTCGGGCGTAGCATATCCGATGAAATGCGACTGCGGTAGTAGTTTTTGCATGCGGGTAGTATTTTCGGCGGCGGCGGCTCGGCGATGGCCGCTCTAGCGCGTTATCTCCAACGGTGCGGCTCGTCCAGCGGCTACTCGGGCGTAGCATATCCGATGTGCGACTGCGGTAGTAGTTTACATGCGGGTAGTATTTTCGACGGCGGCATCTCCGGCGATGGCCGCTTATCTCTAGCGGCGTTATCTCCACTGCGGTAGTGCGGCTCGTCCAACGCTCGCTACTCGGGCTCCAAGTGGCATATCCGATATACGACTATCGACTGCGGTAGTAGTTTACGTGCGGGTAGTATTTTCGACAATGACGCTCTCTCGGCGATGGCCGCTCTAGCGACGTTATCTCCAACGGTGCGGCTCGTCCAACGGCTACTCGGGCGTAGCATATCGATGAAATGCGACTGCGGTAGTAGTTTATGCGGGTAGTATTTTCGGCAACGGCGACATCTCGGCGATGGCGCTCTAACGCGGCGTTATCTCCAACGGTGCGGCTCGTCCAACGGCTACTCGGGCGTAGCATATCCGATGTAATGACTGCGGTAGTAGTTTACGTATGCGGGTAGTATTTTCGGCAATGGCGACATCTCCGGCGATGGCCGCTCTCTAGCAGCGTTATCTCCAACAGGTGCAGCTCGTCCAACGGCTACTCGGGCGTGCATATCCGATGAAATGTACTGCGACTGCGGTAGTAGTTTTTACGTGCGGGTAGTATTTTCGGCGGCAGCTCGGCGATGGCGCTCTAGCGAGCGTTATCTCCAACGGTGCGGCTCGTCCAACGGCTACTCGGGCGTAGCATATCCGATGTACGACTGCGGTAGTAGTTTACGTACGGGTAGTATTTTCGGCAACGGCACTCGGCGGTGGCCGCTCTAGCAGCGTTATCTCCAACAGGTGCAGCTCGTCCAACGGCTACTCGGGCGTGCATATCCGATGAAATACGACTGCGGTAGTAGTTTACGTGCGGGTAGTATTTTCGGCAACGGACATCTCGGCGATGGCCGCTCTAGCGACGTTATCTCCAACGAGTGCGGCTCGTCCAACGGCTACTCGGGCGTAGCATATCCGATGTAATACGACTGCGGTAGTAGTTTACATGTACGGGTAGTATTTTCGGCAATTTCGCGGCTCTCGGCGGTGGCGCTCTAGCAGCGTTATCTCCAACAGGTGCAGCTCGTCCAACGGCTACTCGGGCGTGCATATCGATGAATGCGACTGCGGTAGTAGTTTACATGCGGGTAGTATTTTCGAATGCGCGACTCTCGGCGATGGCGCTCTAGCGCGTTATCTCCAACGAGTGCGGCTCGTCCAACGGCTACTCGGGCGTGCATATCCGATGTACGACTGCGGTAGTAGTTTACGTGCGGGTAGTATTTTCGGCGGCGGCACATCTCGGCGATGGCGCTCTAGCAGCGTTATCTCCAACAGGTGCAGCTCGTCCAACGGCTACTCGGGCGTGCATATCGATGTACGACTGCGGTAGTAGTTTTTACATGCGGGTAGTATTTTCGGCGCGGCGACATCTCGGCGATGGCGCTCTAGCGAGCGTTATCTCCAACAGGTGCAGCTCGTCCAACGGCTACTCGGGCGTGCATATCCGATGAATACGACTGCGGTAGTAGTTTTACATGCGGGTAGTATTTTCGGCGGCGACACTCGGCGGTGGCGCTCTAGCAGCGTTATCTCCAACAGGTGCAGCTCGTCCAACGGCTACTCGGGCGTGCATATCCGATCGAAGTACGACTGCGGTAGTAGTTTACATGCGGGTAGTATTTTCCCCGGCAACGGCTCTCGGCGATGGCCCTTTCTGCGTTTATCTCCAACGGTGCGGCTCGTCCAACGGCTACTCGGGCGTGCATATCGATGAAACGACTGCGGTAGTAGTTTACATGCGGGTAGTATTTTCGGCGGCGGCTCTCGGCGATGGCGCTCTCTAGCGTTATCTCCAACGGTGCGGCTCGTCCAGCGGCTACTCGGGCGTGCATATCGATGAAATACGACTGCGGTAGTAGTTTACGTGCGGGTAGTATTTTCGGCAAGCGGCATCTCCGCGATGGCGCTCTAGCGGCGTTATCTCCAACGAGTGCGGCTCGTCCAACGGCTACTCGGGCGTGCATATCGATGTACGACTGCGGTAGTAGTTTGCATGCGGGTAGTATTTTCGGCAACGACATCTCGGCGATGGCGCTCTAGCGGCGTTATCTCCAGCGGTGCGGCTCGTCCAACGGCTACTCGGGCGTGCATATCCGATGAAAATACGACTGCGGTAGTAGTTTTTCATGCGGGTAGTATTTTCGCGCAATGACATCTCCGGCGATGGCGCTCTAGCGACGTTATCTCCAACGGTGCGGCTCGTCAACGGCTACTCGGCGTGCATATCGATGAAATGCGACTGCGGTAGTAGTTTTGCATGCGGGTAGTATTTTCCCGACGGCGGCACATCTCCGGCGATGGCCGCTCTAGCGACGTTATCTCCAACGGTGCGGCTCGTCCAACGGCTACTCGGGCGTAGCATATCCGATGTACGACTGCGGTAGTAGTTTACATGCGGGTAGTATTTTCGGCGCGCACTCTCGGCGATGGCGCTCTAGCAGCGTTATCTCCAACAGGTGCAGCTCGTCCAACGGCTACTCGGGCGTGCATATCCGATGAAATACGACTGCGGTAGTAGTTTTTCATGCGGGTAGTATTTTCGGCATCTCTCGGCGATGGCGCTCTAGCAGCGTTATCTCCAACAGGTGCAGCTCGTCCAACGGCTACTCGGGCGATGCATATCGATGAAATGCGACTGCGGTAGTAGTTTTGCATGCGGGTAGTATTTTCGGCGCGACATCTCTCGGCGATGGCGCTCTCTAGCAGCGTTATCTCCAACAGGTGCAGCTCGTCCAACGGCTACTCGGGCGTGCATATCGATGAAATACGACTGCGGTAGTAGTTTACGTGCGGGTAGTATTTTTTCGGCAATGACATCTCGGCGATGGCGCTCTAGCAGCGTTATCTCCAACAGGTGCAGCTCGTCCAACGGCTACTCGGGCGTGCATATCGATGAAATACGACTGCGGTAGTAGTTTACATGCGGGTAGTATTTTCGGCAATGGCATCTCGGCGATGGCGCTCTAGCAGCGTTATCTCCAACAAGTGCAGCTCGTCCAACGGCTACTCGGGCGTGCATATCCGATGAAATACGACTGCGGTAGTAGTTTACATGCGGGTAGTATTTTTCCCGACGCTCCAACGAGTGACATCTCTCGGCGATGGCCGCTCTAGCAGCGTTATCTCCAACAGGTGCAGCTCGTCCAACGGCTACTCGGGCGTGCATATCCGATGAGTACGACTGCGGTAGTAGTTTACGTATGCGGGTAGTATTTTCGGCAGCGGCATCTCGGCGATGGCGCTCTAGCGCGCGTTATCTCCAACAGGTGCAGCTCGTCCAACGGCTACTCGGGCGTGGCATATCCGATGAATACGACTGCGGTAGTAGTTTACGTACGGGTAGTATTTTTCGACGGCGGCGACTCTCGGCGATGGCCGCTCTAGCAGCGTTATCTCCAACAGGTGCAGCTCGTCCAACGGCTACTCGGGCGTGCATATCCGATGAGTACGACTGCGGTAGTAGTTTTACGTACGGGTAGTATTTTCGGCAACGGCTCGGCGATGGCGCTCTAACAGCGTTATCTCCAACAGGTGCAGCTCGTCCAACGGCTACTCGGGCGTGCATATCCGATGAATCGACTGCGGTAGTAGTTTCTGTACGGGTAGTATTTTCGACAGCGACAGCTCCGGCAATGGCCGCTCTAGCAGCGTTATCTCCAACAGGTGCAGCTCGTCCAACGGCTACTCGGGCAGTAGCATATCCAGTAGTACGACCTGCAGTAGTAGTTTCTGTACGGGTAGTATTTTCGACAGCGACAGCTCCGGCAGTGGCCGCTCTAGCAGCGTTATCTCCAACAGGTGCAGCTCGTCCAACGGCTACTCGGGCAGTAGCATATCCAGTAGTACGACCTGCAGTAGTAGTTTCTGTACGGGTAGTATTTTCGACAGCGACAGCTCCGGCAATGGCCGCTCTAGCAGCGTTATCTCCAACAGGTGCAGCTCGTCCAACGGCTACTCGGGCAGTAGCATATCCAGTAGTACGACCTGCAGTAGTAGTTTCTGTACGGGTAGTATTTTCGGCAATGACGGCTCGGCGATGGCGCTCTAGCGGCGTTATCTCCAACGGTGCGGCTCGTCCAACGGCTACTCGGGCGATAGCATATCCGATGATACGACTGCGGTAGTAGTTTACGTACGGGTAGTATTTTCGGCACGGCGACTCTCGGCGATGGCGCTCTAGCGACGTTATCTCCAACGGTGCAGCTCGTCCAACGGCTACTCGGGCGTGCATATCGATGAAATGCGACTGCGGTAGTAGTTTATGCGGGTAGTATTTTCCCCGACGGCGGCATCTCGGCGATGGCCGCTCTACCAGCGTTATCTCCAACAGGTGCAGCTCGTCCAACGGCTACTCGGGCGTGCATATCGATGAATACGACTGCGGTAGTAGTTTACATGCGGGTAGTATTTTCGGCAATGCGACTCGGCGATGATGGCGCTCTAGCGACGTTATCTCCAACGGTGCGGCTCGTCCAGCGGCTACTCGGGCGTAGCATATCCGATGAATACGACTGCGGTAGTAGTTTATGCGGGTAGTATTTTCGGCAGGCGGCACTCGGCGATGGCCGCTCTAGCAGCGTTATCTCCAACAGGTGCAGCTCGTCCAACGGCTACTCGGGCGTGCATATCCGATGAAATACGACTGCGGTAGTAGTTTACGTGCGGGTAGTATTTTCGACAGCGACAGCTCCGGCAATGGCCGCTCTAGCAGCGTTATCTCCAACAGGTGCAGCTCGTCCAACGGCTACTCGGGCGTGCATATCGATGAAATACGACTGCGGTAGTAGTTTGCACGCGGGTAGTATTTTCGACAGCGACAGCTCCGGCAGTGGCCGCTCTAGCAGCGTTATCTCCAACAGGTGCAGCTCGTCCAACGGCTACTCGGGCGTGGCATATCCGATGAAATACGACTGCGGTAGTAGTTTTATGCGGGTAGTATTTTCGACAGCGACAGCTCCGGCAGTGGCGCTCTAGCAGCGTTATCTCCAACAGGTGCAGCTCGTCCAACGGCTACTCGGGCGTGCGCATATCGATGGTAAATGCGACTGCGGTAGTAGTTTTTGCATGCGGGTAGTATTTTCGAAACGACGACATCTCGGCGATGGCCGCTCTAGCGGCGTTATCTCCAACGCAGTGCGGCTCGTCCAACGGCTACTACTCGGGCGTGCATATCCGATGAATACGACTGCGGTAGTAGTTTCTGTACGGGTAGTATTTTCGACAGCGACAGCTCCGGCAGTGGCCGCTCTAGCAGCGTTATCTCCAACAGGTGCAGCTCGTCCAACGGCTACTCGGGCGTGCATATCGATGAAATACGACTGCGGTAGTAGTTTTATGCGGGTAGTATTTTCGGCGGCGACATCTCGGCGATGGCGCTCTGGCGGCGTTATCTCCAACGGTGTGCGCTCGTCCAACGGCTACTCGGGCGTAGCATATCCGATGTAAATACGACTGCGGTAGTAGTTTACGTGCGGGTAGTATTTTTCGGCAATGACGACTCGGCGATGGCGCTCTACGGCGTTATCTCCAACAGGTGCAGCTCGTCCAACGGCTACTCGGGCGTGGCATATCCGATGAAATGCGACTGCGGTAGTAGTTTACATGCGGGTAGTATTTTCGACGACGACATCTCGGCGATGGCCGCTCTAGCAGCGTTATCTCCAACAGGTGCAGCTCGTCCAACGGCTACTCGGGCGTGCATATCGATGATACGACTGCGGTAGTAGTTTACATGCGGGTAGTATTTTCGGCGGCGACGACTCTCGGCGATGGCCGCTCTAGCAGCGTTATCTCCAACAGGTGCAGCTCGTCCAGCGGCTACTCGGGCGTGCATATCGATGAAACGACTGCGGTAGTAGTTTACATGCGGGTAGTATTTTCCCTGGCGGCGACATCTCGGCGATGTGGCGCTCTAGCAGCGTTATCTCCAACAGGTGCAGCTCGTCCAACGGCTACTCGGGCGTGCATATCCGATGAAATGCGACTGCGGTAGTAGTTTACATGCGGGTAGTATTTTCGGCAACGACATCTCGGCGATGGCGCTCTAGCAGCGTTATCTCCAACAGGTGCAGCTCGTCCAACGGCTACTCGGGCGTGCATATCCGATGAATGCGACTGCGGTAGTAGTTTGCATGCGGGTAGTATTTTCGGCAATGGCATCTCGGCGATGGCGCTCTAGCGGCGTTATCTCCAACGAGTGCGGCTCGTCCAGCGGCTACTCGGGCGTGCATATCGATGAAATGCGACTGCGGTAGTAGTTTTTACATGCGGGTAGTATTTTCGAAACGGCGGCATCTCGGCATGGCGCTCTAACGCGCGTTATCTCCAACGGTGCGGCTCGTCCAGCGGCTACTCGGGCGTGCATATCCGATGAATACGACTGCGGTAGTAGTTTGCATGCGGGTAGTATTTTCCCGGCAGCGACATCTCGGCGATGGCGCTCTAGCGACGTTATCTCCAGCGAGTGCGGCTCGTCCAGCGGCTACTCGGGCGTGCATATCCGATGAATGCGACTGCGGTAGTAGTTTTTACGTGCGGGTAGTATTTTCGGCAACATCTCGGCGATGGCGCTCTAGCGATGTTATCTCCAGCGAGTGCGGCTCGTCCAACGGCTACTCGGGCGATGGCATATCGATGAAATGCGACTGCGGTAGTAGTTTACATGCGGGTAGTATTTTCGGCAGCGGCGGCTCGGCGATGGCGCTCTAGCAGCGTTATCTCCAACAGGTGCAGCTCGTCCAACGGCTACTCGGGCGATGGCATATCCGATGGTACGACTGCGGTAGTAGTTTACATGCGGGTAGTATTTTCGGCAACGGCATCTCGGCGATGGCGCTCTAGCAGCGTTATCTCCAACAGGTGCAGCTCGTCCAACGGCTACTCGGGCGTGGCATATCCGATATACGACTGCGGTAGTAGTTTACATGCGGGTAGTATTTTCGGCAGCGACATCTCGGCGGTGGCGCTCTACGACGTTATCTCCAACGAGTGCGGCTCGTCCAGCGGCTACTCGGGCGTGCATATCGATGAAATGCGACTGCGGTAGTAGTTTTGCATGCGGGTAGTATTTTCGGCAATGGCACTCGACGGCGGTGGCGCTCTCTCAGCGGCGTTATCTCCAACAGGTGCAGCTCGTCCAACGGCTACTCGGGCGTGCATATCCGATGAAATGCGACTGCGGTAGTAGTTTTACGTACGGGTAGTATTTTCGGCGGCAATGGCGACTCGGGTAGTATTTATCTCCAACGTGCGGCTCGTCACGGCTACTCGGGCGATAGCATATCCGATGAAACGACTGCGGTAGTAGTTTACCGGGTAGTATTTTCGGCGCTGGTTAGCTCTAGCAGCGTTATCTCCAACAGGTGCAGCTCGTCCAACGGCTACTCGGGCGTGCATATCCGATGAGTACGACTGCGGTAGTAGTTTACGCATGCGGGTAGTATTTTTCGGCAATGACGGCGGCTCTCGGCGATGGCCGCTCTAGCGGCGTTATCTCCAACGCAGTGCGGCTCGTCAGCGGCTACTCGGGCGTGCATATCCGATGAATGCGACTGCGGTAGTAGTTTACATGCGGGTAGTATTTTCCCGGCAATGGCGACATCTCGGCGATGCGCTCTAGCAGCGTTATCTCCAACAGGTGCAGCTCGTCCAACGGCTACTCGGGCGATGCATATCCGATGAAATGCGACTGCGGTAGTAGTTTTACGTACGGGTAGTATTTTCGACGGCGACACTCGGCGTGGCGCTCTAGCGGCGTTATCTCCAACGAGTGCGGCTCGTCAACGGCTACTCGGGCGTGCGCATATCCGATGAAATACGACTGCGGTAGTAGTTTGCATGCGGGTAGTATTTTCGGCAGGCACTCTCGGCGATGGCGCTCTAGCAGCGTTATCTCCAACAGGTGCAGCTCGTCCAACGGCTACTCGGGCGTGCATATCCGATGAAATGCGACTGCGGTAGTAGTTTACATGCGGGTAGTATTTTTCGGCGAACGACTGGCGACTCTCCCGGTGGCCGCTCTAGCAGCGTTATCTCCAACAGGTGCAGCTCGTCCAACGGCTACTCGGGCGTGCATATCGATCCGAATACGACTGCGGTAG
>JALJEV010001209.1:0-19134 GCA_026586105.1 Hylodesmum podocarpum | reverse complement strand
TTTGTTGTTTTGTGTACTATTTATTGTGCACGTTATGGTGTTAAATAGGATTTGTTGGTAGATGTGTTTGTTGTTTGGGTATGCATGTGTTTATGTAAGTTTTGTGTGTGTCTATTCTATGAGAAGTGTGTGTGAATATTATCTCAAGGCTCAACCACATGTTAAATAAACATAAATGCTATGAAAAAAAATAATAGGCAAAAAATCATGTTTGTTTATGAAAATAGAAAAAATATATAATTAACCTAATATGGAGTAAGCTACCCGCTAAGCCTACGATCGAAGTCAAAAACGCCAAGCACTTTAAATCTCTACCTAATGATTAACAATTCACGAAAAGGTTTAAAGCACATAATCACTTTGTTATAATTCTTAACCTCTTAGTATATTTATTCCCAACTCCATTTCAAAATTAAAATATTTAAAACTATAAATAATCATAAATATCATCATGAATACATCTAACATAAAATAAAATTGAAGAATTTTATGGCAAAAAACACAAGATTATAAAAGCTTGTAGATAATGAATTAAGGATTTAAAAATAGGTTATAAATAACACATATATCTCCACACAGAAATGTCCAAACAACCAATATAATGGCTAAACCACATAAAAAAAAAACATGAAACAACACCACCATATAAAAATAGTCACAATAGATAATTTAATTGTTACAACTTGCATCACCCTCAATATGTGAAATCATTACAAAATAAAAGAAAAAAAAGTCTCAAAAAGAATATATTCCATCATTTAGTTTTTAATTTTTAATTTTGATCGTATAAAAAAATTTTCAATCTTTACACAAAGTCTTAGAAGGAAAAAATAAGATAAAAATAATCATTTATAACAAAATAATAAAATAATGTATTAGATATAGAGAATAATAAAATAACTTTGTAACCATAATCTTAAAATAATGTATTAGATAATAAATATAATAAATAAATTAATATTACTTTATAATTAACAACCAGTTTAAGAAAATAAAAAATAACGATATGAATTCAGAAATTATATAATATATTTATTAGATAACAAATATATTTCAGCAATAAGGTTTAGATGACTAATATCAACAATTAAATTAAGCGTGCAATAAATGGTAAAAATTTGAATTGCCACATTTCATCAAACAATAAAATTATTAAAAATTTGATGCAATGTCCTAAATTTATGCACATGTCATAGATATGGCTTACTATGTTTTCCATTTGGAGTGAAGTGTAAGATGGTTACAATTGTTCTTAAATCGACGTGAAGAAGAATGAAGATGGTATTTACTGACTGAGCTGTACTTACCCTTTCGTTATGAGAAAATATTACGTTGCCATGAATGCAATTGGTTGCCTGAACTGCCCATTGACAAGGATTCACCGGTAGGTCACCTCTTCTCCACACAGTAGCAGATACTCGTTCTTTCCATATTCTTCCATCCTGATGATTCGAGAACAAGATTTAAAAATCCTAAAACTAGATGGTTATAAATTAAGGAAACTCAACCACCCCTGGAGGGTTCAACAAACAGGAAAGAAAGGCAATCACATATAAACTATCTCTATGCATTTTCAACCATTTCCAAACTTTAATTCAGGTTTCCACTTTCCTTCCCAAAAGGTTAACAATAAATAACTAATAGTAGCTGTGTAGTAACTGACTCACTTGCTCTCCAACAACCACAACTTTGTTAAGAGCATAAGATGAACAGAAATCCAAAGGAAAGATAACTCAAGCACCAATTCCATCTTGCCAAGGTGTGTCTAGTATTTTCAAACCGACGTGCATAAGTGGCCTAACTATCCCATGCTTGTTGATTGTAGTGACAGTGAATATGTCACATGGATTCACATCATGAATTAAAAAAAAGAAGACTTATTTTAGAAAACAAACCATGGAATTCCTATAACTGCATCCAATAACATCATGGTCAGTTATTTATGCAATTATGTTTGTGCTTCCTAAATAGTTGCTCTAAATAATCTTACTCAAATAGTAAAAATGAAATCCTTCTAAAAAGTTGTTTGAATTTCACCAAATCCATTGATCGGTCCCTGTCTTGATAACTTTCTTTCGCTTTCTAGCTTTAACAATTGACTAAAAAATTTCACTATATTATTGTATTAATTAACATGAAAAATAAATAAATTTATGAATATAAAATATCAAGTCGGTCACTGTGAAGACAAAAGACTCGATCTCATAAATAATATCTCATAAGACCTGCTTTGTATAACTACGCAACTATATTTTAATTAGGCATGACATACAAACCAATTAAATGCAGGTTAAAAACTTGTGTCCAAGTCAATCTAGTTCATAGAAAATGCTACATATTCAGGCTAAAAACAACAATATAAATTACGTCTTTACTAACTAATGCTCTAAAATTTAAAGGCAAATGGTTACTCAATAGTCCTAAAGACAATAGATATATAGCAAAGTTGTATAAATTATACATTATCTATAGCATGAAACAAAAATCTCAAATGAAAAATAGATATATAAATAGGGAAGTTAAATGAGACCCTCCTAACTGATGTACCTTGGCAATGGTTGTTTGGAAAAATCATAAAGATAACTTTTAGATGGAGCAAAGTACTTGGGGAAGCCCCATATGGTTCGGTAGTTCGGTAAGTGTAGGAGTATATATGTCATAATTGGCATTTCCTACACTATACTTTTGAGTTATTATTTGAGGGACCCTCCACCGCAATGCCCAAGTCCTTCACGTAAGCTTCCCTTTCAACCGCTGCATTCTCAAATTAACACCTCCTCAACTTATTTAATTTTACTAAACAATATTTAGCTAAACTTCTGAACTCTTAATTTACCAATGTAAATATGAGGATTTTAATTATCTAAAGCCATATTAAGAGTGTTTGCGTCATGACATTGCCAATAAATTGATTTCATACTGATCATTGATCAATTGTTTTTTATAGTGAGTTATATATATAGTGCTAGTCTTACTAGTTTTCCTGGTTCCAAGATCGATCTTTGTGCTGGTGCTATTATTGATCCTGGTGGTAGTGCTGATCCTGGTATTGGTCCAAGTACTGATCCCAGTCACAGTCCTACTATTGGTCCTTGTCTAGGGACTAATCCTTGTCCTGGTCCTACTACTGGACCTAGTCCAAGTACTGATCCTAGTCCTATTCCTACTACTGGTTCTAGTCCCAGGACTGATCTTGGTCATGGTCCTACTATTGATCCTGGTCTTAAAACTAATCTCGGTAAGGGTCCAACTACGGATCCTGGTCCCATGACTAATTATGGTCCTGGTCCTATTACTAGTCTTAGTTCTAGTATTGATCCTGGTACTACTATTGGACCCGGTTCCAATACTTATCCTGGTCTTGATTCTATTACTGGTCCTAGTCCAAATATTGATCCTGGTCCAGGTCCTACTAGTGGTCTTGGCATTGGTCCTACTACAGAACTTGGACCAGTTCCTCATCCTTGTCCTGGTCTTACTACTAGTATTGGTGCCACTATGGATCCTTTTCCTAGTGCTACTACTGATCCTGGTCAAGGTATTGATCCTTGTCCTGGTGTTACTATTGATCTTGGTACCAGTGTTGATCCTGCTCATCGGGTAACTTTGGTCCTGGTCCAACAACTTAACCTAGTCCAAATACTGATCGTGCTCTCGATCCTACTTTTGATCCTTGTCCCAGTACTGATCCTGATCTTGATCCTACTACTGGACCTAGACAATTATTGATCTTGGTCCTGGTCCTATTATTGGACAAGGACCAGGATCAGGAGTAGTAGTAGGACAAGGACCAGGATCGATACTAGGGCCAAGTCCAAAATTAGGACTCGGACCAAGGTCCGTCCTTGGTCAAGGACCAGTAGTAGGACCAGAAGCAAGATTAGTATAGGGACTTGGGCCAAGATTAGTACTCAGACAAGGACCAATAACAGAACCTTGACCAGGATCAACATTTGGTCCAAGTCCAGTAGTAGGACCAAGACCAGGATCAGTATTGAGACCAGGGCGAATAGTAGCACTAAGACCAGGATCAGTACTGGGACCAACGCTAGTAGTAGGACTAGGAGCAAGATTACTAATAAGACCAAGATTAGGATCAGTCCTGGGTTTGGGATTAGTATTAGGACAAGTATTGGGATAAGTACTTGGACAAGGACCCGTAGTAGGACCACAACCATGATTAGTACGGTGAGCAGGACCAGTAATAGGATGAGGACTAGGATCAGTACTAGAATGAGGTCCAGTAGTAGGACCAGGACTAGGATCAGTCCTTGGACCAGGACCAGAATGAGGATAGTACTAAGACAAGACCAAGGATAATTATTGGGACTAGTAGTAGGACCAAGGCCAGTATTTGTACTTGGACCAGGACCAATAGTAACACCAGGACCAGGATTAGTACTGGCACCTAAGCCAGTAGTAGGACCAAGATAAGGATCAGTATTGGGACCAAGCCTAGGATAACTAGTAGTAGGACAAAGGAGAGGATCTATACTGGGATATGCGTAGGAGTATGACCATGATCTGTTCTAGGATCACAACCAGTAGTTGGACTATGACTAGTAGTAGCACAAGAAGCAGGATCAATACGTGGATCAAGATTAGTAGTAGCACCTAGACTAGGATCAATACTACCGCCAGTACTAGTAGTAGGACCAGGACCAGGAGCAGGACCAATAGTAGCAGCAGGACCAAGATAAGTACTACTGGTATTGTTCGTAGTACTGATCCTATTCGTGGTGCTACTATTGGTCCTAGTCCTCGTCTTACTGCTGGACCTGGTTTCAATATCGATCCTACTGCTACTACTGGTGTTGGTCCTAGTACTGATCACGATTTTGATCCTACTATTATTCTAGGTCCTAGTCCTACTACTAGTCCTTGTGCTAGTATTGATCCTGGTTCTTGTGCTACTACTGGTCTTGGTCCTGGTATTGATGTTGCTCCTAGTCTCAATAATTATCCTGGTTTTGGCCTTACTCCTGGTTCTAGTCCTACTACTGGTCCTTGTCCTACTACTAGTTTTGGTGCCAGTACTGATCCAGGTCCAAGTGCTAATACTGGTCCTTGTCCCAGTATTGATGCTCGTCTTAGTGCTACTACTGGCCCTAGCCCTAATAGTGATTCTGGTTCTTGTTCTGCTACTGGTCCTGGTCATAGTACTGATCCTGGCCCATATGCTAGTATTAATCTTGGTCCTAGACTTACTATTGATCCCAGTTCTGGTCCTAGTACTGATCCTGGTCCTCCTTCTACTCTTAGACCTAGATCAGTTACTAATCCAGGTCCTAATCCTACATTGATCTTGGTCTTGGTCCTATTACAGGTCCTTGTCCTAAGACTGATGCTGGTCCTTGGTCCCAATACTAATCGTTGTCCGAATCGTACTACTGGTCCTTGTCCCAATACTGATCCTAGTCTTGGTCCTATTACTAGACCTTGTCCAATTACTAATCTTGGTCTTGGATACTTACAAAGAATGGACAATAAAACAAACAAAAATCATACCCACACATACAACAAACGCTAATATACAACAAGCACTCACACAATTGAAGTATACACAACACATAAAAATTCAAACACAACGCACGTACAATGATTATATACACGCATTCAACAAGCATACACTTGTATATCACATACAAACAAAGAGCATACAAAATACCCACTTATAGAAAGAGCAGAAGTAAAAAAATGAAAACAATGAAGAAACACACAAACACCCAACACATTTACACACAATCATAAACAACAACATATATGCAAACACAAATATATTTTGACAACACACATAACAAGCACACAATTAACAAATACACATAGAAACCACACATATAGACATTCAAACACACCATAGAAAAAAGACAAACAAACACATGCAAAAGAACTACACATACAACAAAAGCTCACATTCAATGCACATACGTTCGTATACAATATATATACAAAGAACACACCACATACACACACTCTTTTAAATAACACACATAACAAATACACTTATACAAACAACATATGCAATATAAATATGTTTCAAAAAGCAACAAACACACAAGCATAAAATGCACATAACGACAAGCCTATACACAAACACATGGATAAAGAACACACCCCTAAAAATAACAAACAACAATCCATACAAATAAAAACATATATGCATAAGCAAAATCCAAACATACTCACACATAATGAACACAACCAAACATACTCCACACATGCACACATTCAAATAACGTACACACAAAGTACGCAAACAAGTAACACACATAACATAAACAAAAAAATAAATTTACAACATAAGCAACAGATGCATACATACTTAGTCATAAAATAAAAACACACAACAAACATACACACACTTAACCGTAATTCGTAAGCCAAAACACTAATATAAAACACAACACTATATAAACAATAGCACACAACAACCATGAGCACACAGAACAAACACACAAACAAGCTAAATACACACACAGAGAGACACACACACAAACAAGTTAAATACACACACAAAGAGACACACACAATAAACACACATACTCAAATAACATACATGCACACAGACAAATAAAACATAGACACACAACAACATCAGTCCTTAAGAAACATATCTAAACAAAACATACACACGTATCACATGGTACAAATTACAAAACAATATATACAACATACATACTCACAAGCATATAACATACAAATGAAAATAACCATCACTTCTAGGAAAACAACATGAACAGCACAACAAACACATATATGCAAAAACATTCAAATAACATAAAGGTACAAAAAAATTATTTTCAACAAACAAATAGAAACAAAAAATATACTTACAAATAATGGAAAAGAACGGAAATAAAAAACCTACACACATACAACAAACACTCATATACCATAATCACACACACAACAAACACACTTAAACCACAGAAAAGGACCAAGTAGTATGACGATTCAATTGTAGGACCAGAACCAGGAACAATTGTATGACCTAGACCAGAACTAGTAGTAGGACAAGGGCTAGGATCTGTACATGGACATGTGTAGTAGTATAACAAGGATTTGTACTAGGACCATGACTAGTAAATGGACCAAGACCAGGATTAGTACTAGGACTAGGAACAGTAGTAGAGCCACGACCAGGATCACTACTAGGACCAGGACCAGTAGTAGGACCAAGACTTGGATCACTCCTAGGACTGGGATCAATAATGGGACCAAGTCCATGATTATTAATAGGATCGGCACTAGAATTAATACAAGGACCAGGAACGATACTAGGACCAGGTCCAAAAGTAGGATTTGGACCAAGATCCGTCCTGGGACAAGGACTAGTAGTAGGACCAGAAGTAGGATCAGTCAGGGACTTAAGCCAAGATTAGTACTAGGACCAGGACTAATAACAGAGCCATGACAAGGATTAGCATTTGGTCAAGGTCTAGTAGTAGGACCAAGACTAGGACCAGGATCAGTATTGGGACCAAGACCAGGATCATATTGGGATCAAGGACCAACAATAACACCAAGACCGGGATTAGTACTAGGACCAACGCTAGTGGTAGAACGAGTAGCAGTATTAGTGGTGGGACTAGTTTCGAGATAAGTACTTGGACAAGGACCGTAGTAGGACCACAACCATGATGACTATGGGGACCAAGACCAGTAATAAGACGAGAAGTAGGATCAGTACTGGAAGAAGGTCCAGTAGCAGGTCCAGGACCAGGATGAGGATCAATATTGTGATAACGGCAAGGATAATTTTTGGGACCAGTTGTAGGACCAAGACCAGGATCAGTAATTGATCCACGTCTAATAGTCAAACCAGGACCCTTGAAAATAGCAGGACCAAGACCAAGATCAATACTAGGACCAGCATGAGTAGTAGGACAATAACTAGGTTTAGTTTTGGGACCAGATCCAACGGTAGGACCTCGACCAGGTTATGTACTAGAACCAGAACAATTAGTAGGACTAAGACCAGGATCAGCAACTACTTCATATCCAATAGTAGGACTAAGACCAGGATCGATAATTGCAAAAGATCTAGTAATAAGACCAAGACCATAGTCAATACTAGGATTAGGTCTAGTAGTTGGATCAGGACCAGTAGTAGCACCAGAACCAGGATCAGTACGTGGACCAAAACTAGTAGTAGCACAAGGAGCAGGATCAATACTACCACCAGGACTAGCAGTATGACCAAGACCAGGACAAGGACCAATAGTAGCACCAAGACCTGGATCACTACTGCTGGTATTGTTCCATGTACTTATCTCGGTGCTAATCTATTTACCGATCCTGGTATTGGGATTGATCCTGATCATGGTTCTATTCTGGTCCTAATGCTAGTATTGATCTTATTCGTGGTGCTACTATTGGTCTTAGTCTAGGTCCTACTACTAGACCTGGTCCTGATCCTATTACTCGACCTAGTAATTGTCTTACTATTGGACCTGGTTCTATTACTGGTGTTGGTCTCGTACTGATCCTGGTTTTTATCCTACTATTGGTCCGAGTCCTGGTCCTACTACTAGTCCTTGTTCTAGTACTAATCGTGGTTTTGTTCCATTGTTGGTCCTGGCCCCAATATTGATACTGATCCTAGCGCTATTAATGGTCTAGTCCCAATACTGTTCCTTGTTCTGGTCTTACTGCTGTTCTTGGTCTTGGCCCTACTACTGGTCCTTGTCTTACTCTAGTACTGGTCCCAATACTAATATTGGTCCTGGTGCTAATAATAGTCCTGGTCACAATATTCATGCTTGTCTTAGTGCTACTATTGGCCCTAGTCCCAACAGTAATCCAAGTTTTTGTCCTACTACCAGTCCTAGTCGTTCTACTGATCATGGTCCATGTATTAGTACTAATTTTGGTCCTAGACCTACTATTGGTCCCAATCTCGGTCCTAGTACTGGTCCTGGTCGTCCTTCTACTCTTAGAACTGGACCAGTTACTGATCTAGGTCCTAGCGCCACTACTGGTCTTAGTCTTGATCCAATTATAGGTCCTGGTCCTGGATACTTACAAACAATGGACAAGAACACAAAGAAAAATCATACCATACATACAACAAACACTAATATACCACAAGCACTCACATAATTGAAGCATACACAACGTAAAAAAAAATCGCAACACAACACACGTACAATGATTATATACATGCATTCCACAAGCATACACTTATATATAACATACAAACAAAGTGCATACAAAATACCCACATATAGAAAGAGCACAAGTAAACAAACGCAAAAAATGAAGAAAAACACAAACACGCAACACATATACACAATCGTAAACAACAACATAAAAAGTGGACCATAGACAAGAAATGTATGCACAAAAACCTTTTGAAAACACACATAACAAGCACACAATTAACAAATACACATACAAACAACAAATATAGACATTCAAACACACCAAAGGAAAAAGACAAACAAACACATGCACAAGCAATACACATGCACAAACATTGAAATAACATAAGCGTACAAAAAAAATATTTTCAACCAACAAACACCCAAAAAATTTCACTTACAAACAATAGATAATAACACATACAAAAGTCATGCATGCACATGCACATACAACAAAAACTCACATTCAACATGCATATGCTTGTATAGAATATATATACAAAGAACACGCCACACACACACACCCAAAGAACATGGGAAAACAAACAAAAACAACAAAGAAACACACAAACACCTAACACATATACGCACAATCATAAAAAATGATATAAAGAAATAGACCACAGACAACAAAAATACATATACAAACACTTTTAAATAACACACACAACAAACACACATTTAACAAATACACATATATTTGAAAAAATAACAAACACACAAACATAAAATACATACAAGAACAAGCCTATACACAAATACATCAATAAAGAACACACTCCTGAAAATAAAAAAGAGCAATCCATACAAAAAAAAAACATATATGCAAAAACAAAATCCAAACATACTCATACAAAATGAACATAACCAAATACATAGAAACATAAATCACACACACACCACAACCAATACAAAAAAACTACTCACGCACAAAAACACATACCTAGTCATAAAAATAAAACACAAACAATAACAAATATACAGAATCACTAGCAAAATAGTCCACCCATGCACACATTCAAATAACGTACACAAAAAGTATGCAAACAAGTACTCACACAACATAAAAAAAATATAAATTTACAACATAAGCAATAGATGCATACATGCTTAGTCATTAAAAAAAACACATAAAAAACATACACACACTTAACCCTAAACCCTAAATCAACAAAATAATACAACCACAACACTACTTACACACTAGCATACAACAACCATGGGCTCACAGAACAAACACACAAACAAGTTTAATACACACATAGAAACACACACAAACAAGTTAAATACACACACAGAGACTAGTAAATGGACTAGGACTAGGACCAGGACCAAGACCAGTAGTAGGACCAAGACCAGGATCACTCCTAGGACCGGAATCAATAATGGAACCAAGTCAATGATTAATAGTAGGACCAGCCCTACAATTAATACAAGGACCAGGATGAGAATCAGGACTAGTAGTAGGACCAAAAGTAGGATCAGTACAGGGACTTGAACCAGGATTAGTACTAGGACTAGGACCAATAACAGAACCATGACAAGGATTAGCATTTGGTCAAGGTCTAGTAGTAGAACAAAGACCATGACCAGGATCAATATTGCGATCAAGACCAGGATCAGTATTTGGACCAGGCCCAACATAAGCACTAAGACCGGGATTAGTATTAGGACCAGGGCTAGTGGTAAGGACCAGGAAACATAGTGGTAGTAGTAGTAGTAGGACCAAGACTAGGATCAGTACTAAGTCCTAGACTAGTACTAAGACAAGGATCAAGATCAGTTCTTAGACTATGATTAGTAGTGGGACTAGTTCTTAGATAAGTACTAGGACAAGGACCCAAAGTAGGACCACAACCATGATTAGTACGGGGACCAGGACCGATAATAAGACGAGAAGTAGGGTCAGTACTAGAAAAGGTCTAGCAGCTGGTCTAGGACTAGGATAAGGATCAGTATTAAGACAAGGGCAAGGATAATTGTTGGGACCAATAAAGACAAGGACCAGGATCAGTATCCAATAGGAGTCTAATAGTCGAACAGGACCATAGATCCATAATAGGACCAACACCAAGATCAATACTATAAGCAGAACGAGTAGTGGGACTAGGACTAGGTTTAGTTTTGGGACCAAATCCAGTGGTAGGACCTCGACCAGGTTAAGTACTAGAACCAAGATAATTAGTAGGACTAAGACCAAGATCAGTAACTGCTCCATATCAAAATGTAAGACTAAGACGAGGATCAGTAATTACAAGAGATCTAGTAGTAAGACCAAGACCACGGTCAATACTAGGACTCGGTCCAGTAGTTGGATCAGGACCAAGATAAGTATCAGGACCAGGACCAGTAATAGCACAAAAACCAAGATCAGTACTTGGACCAAGATTAGTAGTAGCACAAGGAGCAGGATCAGTACTACCACCAAGACTAGTAGTAGGACTAGGATTAGTACTACTAGTAGTGTTCCCAGTACTTATCCTGGTGCTGATCTATTTACCGATCCAGATCTTGGGATTGATCCTGATCATGGTCTTATTCTGGTCTTGATGCTAGTATTGATCTTATTTGTGGTGCTACTATTGGACCTGGTCATGGTCCTATTACTCAACCTGGTCATAGTCTTACTATTGGACCTAGTTCTATTTATTGGTCCTAGTACTGATCGTGGTATTTGAACTACTATTGGTTCGAGTCCTAATCCTACTACTAGTCTTTGTTCTAGTATTGAACGTGGTTCTGGTGCCACTACTGGTGCTGGTCAGAATATTGATACTGGTCCTAGTGCTATTAATTGTCCTAGTCCCAATAGTATTCCTGGTACTGGTCTTACTCTTGTTCCTGGTCCTAGCCCTCCTACTGGTCCTTGTCCTACTCTAGTCCTGGTGCCAATACTAATATTGGTCCTCGTGCTAATACTAGTTCTGGTCCCAATATTCATGCTCGTCTTAGTACTACTATTGGCCCTAGTCCCAATAGTGATCTTGGTTTTGGTCCTATTATTGGTCCTAGTCATTCAACTAATCCTGGTCCATGTCCCAGTACTAATCTTTGTCCTAGACCTACTATTGGTCCCAATCTTGGTCCTAGTATTGATCCTGGTCCTCATTCTACTCTTAAAACTAGACCAATTACTGATCTAGGTCCTAGTCCCACCATTGGTCTTAGTCTTTGTCCAATTACAGTCTTGGTCCCTAGGACCTATAACTGGTCCCATGGTCCGAGTGTTGACTTGGTCCCAAGATCTTCCGTGTCCTAATCTTACCACCTAGTCCTACTACTAGACCATGTCCCAATACTAATCCCGGTCCTGGATACTTATAAACAATGGAACACAAAACAAAAAAACAAATCATACCCACACATACAACAAACGCTAATATACAACAACCACTCACACAATTGAAGCATACACAACAAAAATAAAATCCAAATACAACACACGTACAATGATTATATACATATGCATTCAACAAGCATACACTTATATATAACATACAAACAAAGAGCATAAAATACCCACATATAGAAAGAACACAAGCAAACAAACACAAACAATGAAGAAACACACAAACACCCAACACATATATACACAATCATAAATAACAACATAAAGAAGTGGACCTTAGACAATGAATGAATACACAAAAACTTTTTGACAACACACATAACAAGCACACAATTAACAAATACACATACAAACAACAAATATAGACATTCAAACACACCATAGAAAAAAGACAAACAAACACATGCACAAAGATTGAAATAACATAAGCGTACTAAAAAATTATTTTCAACCAACAAACACCTAAAAAAATTCACTTACAAACAATATATAATAATACAAACAAAAGTCATACATACACATACAACAAAAACTCACATTCAACATGCATACACTCGTGTACAATATATATACAAAGAAAACACCACATACACACACACACGAAGAACATGGGAAAACAAACAAAAACAACAAAGAAACACACAAACACCTAACACATATACACATAATCATAAAAAATGATATAAAGAAATAGACCACACATAATAAAAATACATATACAAACACTTCTAAATAACACACAAAACAAACACATAATTAACAAATACACATCTATTTGAAAAAACAATAAACACATAAACATAAAATACACACAACAACAAGTCTATACACAAATACATCGACAAAAACACACTCCTGAAAAAAAGAAACAATAGCAATCCATACAAAAAAACATATATGCATAAGAAAAATCCAAACATACTCACACATAATGAACATAACCAAATACACGGAAACATAAATCACACATACAACACAAAACCAATACACAAAAGAACTACCAACACACAACACACACACTTAGTCATAAAAAACAAAAACAAGCAATAACAAATATACATAATCATTAACAACATACTGCACACATGCACACATTGAAATAACATACACACAGAGTACGCAAAAAAGTAACACACAACACAAAAAAATTTCAACATAAGCAACAAATGCATACACACTTAGTCCTAAAATAAAAACACACAACAAACATACACACACTTAACCCTAACTCGTAAACCAAAAAAATAATATAAACACAACACTACTTCCACACTAGCACACAACAACCATGAGCTCACAGAACAAACACACAAACAAGTTAAATATACACATAGAGACACACAAACAAGTTCAATACACACATAGACTAACATAACAAACACACATACTCAAATTACATACATGCACACACTTAAACCACATAGACACACAAAACATCACTCCTAAGCAAACATATCTAAACAAAACATACACATGTATCACACGATACAAATTACAAACAATATATACAACATAGACAAGAACATAACATACACATACAAATAACCATCACTTTTATACAAACAACCACCACACACGAACAACATAACAAACACATACAAGTGATAAACGTACAACAAATTTATTTTCAACCAACAAAGAGAAACAAAAAATATACTTACAAACAATGGAAAAGAACACAAACAGAAAACATACACACATACAACAAACATTCATATAAAACAAGCACACACAAAATTGAAGCATACAAAACACACGTACAATAATTATATACACGCATTTAACAAGCATACACTTATATATAACATACAAAAAAAAGAGCATACAAAATACACACACAAAGAATGCAAGCAAACAAGCACAAACAACAAAGAAACACACAAACACCTAACACATATGCACATAATCATAAAAAAAAATAAAGAAGTGGAGCTCAGACAACAAATGCATACACAAATACTTTTAAACAACACATCTAACAAGCACACAATTAACAAATACACATACAAACAACATATATAGACATTCAAACGTACAACACAAAAAATACAAACAAACACATGCATAAGAATAGACATGCACAAAATTCAAATACTAAGACCAAGACTAGGATCAATACTTGGACCAGGACCAGTAGTAGGACGAGGACTAGTATTAGTTTTGGGACCAGATCCAATGGGAGGACCTGGACCAGGTTAAGTACTAGAACCAAGACAATTAGTAGGACTAAGACCAGGATCAATAATTGCTCCACATATAATAATAGGACTAAGACCAGGATTACTAATTGAAAAAGGTCCAGTAGTAGGACCAAGACCATGTCTTGTCTAGGGACTAGGTCCAATAGTTGGACCAGGACCAAGATAAGTACTATGTTTTTGACCAAGATAGTAGACCAAATCGTATCACGTGGACCAAGATTAGTAGTAGCACAAGGTGCAAGACCAGTACTACCACCAGGACTACTAGTAGGATTAGGACTAAGACCAAGACCTATGGTAGCATAAGGACCAAGATAAGTACTATTGGTATTGTTCCCAGTACTTATCCTAGTGTTGGTCTCATTACTGATACCGTTCTTAGGACTGATCCTGGTCATGGTCCTACTACTGATCTTGATGCTAGTACTCATCCTACTATTTTTCCTGGTCCTGGTCTTACTACTAGACTTGGTTGTAGTACCGATCCTAGTGCTACTACCGGTGTTGGTCCCAGTATTGATCCTAGCTCTTGTCTTACTACTGGTCCTAATCCCAACATTGATGCTGGTCCTAGTGCTACGACAAGTCCTAGTTCCAATAGTGCTCCTGGTTCTAGTCTTACTCCTGGTCCAGGTCCTAGTACTAGGCCTTGTCCTACTACTAGTTATGGTGCCAACACTAATCCTGGTCCTGGTGTTAATATTGGTCCTAGTCCCAATATTGATGCTCGTCCTAGTGCTACTACTGGCCTTAGTCCCAATAGTGATCCTGGTTCTGGTCCTACTATTGCTCCTGGTCGTAGTACCAATCCTAGTTCATGTCCTAATACTGATCTTGGTCATGGACCTATTATTGGTCCCAGTGCTGGTCTTAGTGCTAATCCTAGTCCTCCTTCTACTCTTAGACCTAGACTTGTTACTGATCCAGCTGCTAGTCCTAGTATTGATCTTGGTCCCAAGATTAATCCTGGTCTTGGTCCTAATAGTGATCCCGATCTTGGTTACTTACAAATAATGGATAAGAACACAAACAAAAATAATACCTACACATGCAACAAACGGTAGTATACAACAAGCACTCACACAATTGAAGCATACAAAAAAAACAAAATAAAATCCAAACACTACTATAAAAACACAATACTTACAATGATTATATACACGCATTCAACAAGCACACATTTGTATATAACTTACAAACAGAGCAAACAAAATACCCACAGATAAAGGACACAGGCAAACAAACGCAAACAATGAAGAAACACACAAACTAAAAACACATATAGACATTCAAACACACCATACAAAAAACACAAACAAACACATGCACAAGAAATACAAACACACACACAACACACATACTTAGTCATAAAAAAAAACACAAAGAGTAACAAATATACATAATCACTAACAACATACTCCACACATGCACACATTCAAATAACGTACACAAAAAGTACACAAACAAGTAACACACACAACATAAACAAAAATATAAATTTACAACATAAGCAATAGATGCATACACACTTAGTCATAAAATAAAAACGCACAACAAACATACACTTAACCCTAAACCCTAAATCAACAAAATAATACAAACACAACACTACTAACACACTAGCACACAACAACCATGAGCACACAGAACAAACACACAAACAAGTTAAATACACACATAGAGACACACACAAACAAGTTAAATACAAACACAGAGACTAACATAACAAACACACATACTCAAATCACATACATGCACACAGACAAATAAAACATAAACACACAAAAGCATCACTCCTAAACAAACATATCTAAACAAAACATACACACATATCACATGATACAAACTACAAACAATATATACAAGATACACACTCACAAGCACATAACAAACACATACAAATAACCAACCCTACACACACGAAGAAGACAACAAACACATACAAGTGATAAACATACAACAAATTTATTTTCAACCAACAAATAGAAACAAAACATATACTTACAAAAATGGACAAGAACACAAAAAAAAACACACACACAACAAACACTCATATACAACAAGCACATACACAATTAAAGCATACACAACACAAATGTACAAACACAACACACTACAATAATTATATATATGCATTTAACAGGCATACACTTGTATATAACATACAAACAAAGAGCATACAAAATACACGCACAAAGAACATAAACAAACAAGCACAAAAAAAAAACACAAAAACACCCAACACATATACACATAATCATAAAAAAACAACATAAAGAAGTGGAGCTCAGACAACAAATGCATACACAAATACTTTTAAACAACACATATAACAAGCACACAATTAACAAATACACAAACAAACAACATATATAGACATTCAAATGACGTAAAACACAAAAAACACATACAGAAGCAATACACATGCACAAACATTCAAATAACATAAACATAAAACAATTTATTTTCAACCAATAAACCAAAAAAATACAGTTACAAACAATAGACAAGAACACAAACAAAAATCATACGCACACAACAAACACTCACATTCAACATGCATACACTTGTATACAATATACATACAAAAAACACACAACATATACACAAAGCGAACACAGGAAAACAAACACAATCAACACAAACAAACACACACAAACACCCAACACATATATACACAATCATAAAAAATGACACAAAGAAATAGACCACAAACAATAAAAATACATATACAAACACTTTTAAATAACACACATAATAAACACACAATTAACAAATACACATACACAAACAACATATATAAAAACAAACCCACAAAAAAAACCACGCACACACAACATATTTACTTAGTCATAAAAAAACAAACACAAATAGCAACAACAACAAATATACACAATCAGTAACAACATACTCCACACATGCTCACATTCAAATAACGTACACACAAAATACACAAACAAGTAACACACACAACATGCATTAAAAAATAAATTTACAACATAAGCAACAGATGCACAGACACTTAGTAATAAAAGGAAAACATACAACAAACATGCACACAACTTAAACCACATACACACCTATTAACAAAAAAATAAAAGCATACATACCTAATCAACATATACAAAGACACACTCAAACAATATCTACAAAAAAAAAAAGCATACAAACACATTTCATACCACAAAACAATCATGTGCACAAATAATAAACACAAAAACAACAACCATACACACCTATTTATAACAAGCGCATGCACAACCATGTGCGGTCACACTCTACAAATATGCATAATTCAAGTAACAAACATAAAACAAAAACATGAATTGTGTAATACCCCACACATGGCGTGATCACTCATAATTGAGAAGTAAACCTCTCCATACACATATTTACAGACATCAAAACACACAAGAGATAAACACCTAGCACACAACTCACTCAACACATATTGAACTCACCAACCTACAAAAATCATTAAGAGTAAAGTCTCAAAGTCCTTAATATCCACAATATTTAAAGAAAGTTATAAACACCTAAAGAGAAAAGTTAAAAAAACATACCTGGCTCCCTTCAACCTCACAAAACAAAATAAAAACACAAGTTAGTGCTACTAATTTCTAAAAACTCAAATAACACCTAACACCCCTTTATGTCTCTAATCATGCACAAGCCATACACTCCACACACTTGGTGAGTATCCTACACCAAGTTAGTATAAGTCCACAAGTCTTATTCACTTGGTGAGTATCCTACACCAAGTTAGTATAAGTCCACAAGTCTTATTTTACACACAAATTGCAAAAAGAAACATTACAAAGTAAGAAAACCTACTTACAAGCATCTAAGATTTACAAGAATTTGTAACCTACTACAACGAAATTCTAAAAAGCTTTACAATGGTTAAATTTGAATTTTAACTATTTTAATTTATTACAATAATGATCAAGTCTTCAAGTATCTTCAATTATCCTTGTTTCCTTTGGATCCAAGGTGCACCTGCATGATATAAGAGAAGAAAACTTTTTTTCCAAACACAAGGAAAGGTTAGATATTTAAATTAAATTGTTCCTTCCCTCTCTAAGTTTTTATGTGTGATGGTTATATGTATATCGGTTTATATGTTGTGTGTTTATATAAGTTGTATGTGTGCCTATTGTATGTGTACGATGTACATGAGTTTGATGTTTGTGTACTATTTTTGTGTGCCCTTTTTGTGTGCCGGTTAGAGTTTTTCGTAAGTTTGTGTATGCATGTGTTTATGTAAGTTGTATGTGTATGATGTACATCAGTTTGTGTTTTGTGTACTATTTGTATGTGCATGTTATAGTTGTTCGTAAGTTTGTTGATTGTGTGTTCGTTGTTTGTGTATGCATGTGTTTATGTAAGTTGTATGTGTGTGTGGTGTATGTGTATGATTACATGAGTTTGTTGGTTTGTG
>JALJEV010001207.1:0-11889 GCA_026586105.1 Hylodesmum podocarpum | reverse complement strand
AGAATGAATGACTTTCTCGGAAAAGCTTTCCCACACTCAGTTTCTCCACCTAATAACTAACCACATGAAAACCATGCAATGCAGCTCTAAGGGAGAATCTTTCTTATATAAGAGAAGACCACCTTGTATCTGAAAAGGTGGAATTTCAACATGTGTTGTGCGCGCATGGAAGAATGGATTGGCTTCAAGATAGGTAGCCCCAAGGTTCTAACACCATCTGATTGGAGCATGAGCAAGAGAAAGATTGAGCTAAAATAGTAAAGACTCTTGCCATTTTATTTAGGGCTAGGGAAGATTCTTTGAGGAAAAACTTGAAGTTCGATTATTTCCATTCCGGCTGTGATTCTTGTTTCAGTCGTAGAGCTCTTTCCTTTTTCTCTTTGTTAGAGAATGGTATGACTAGCCCTTGCCTCTACGGGATCAACTACTACTTATATAAATATAAAGCACCAAAGGTAAGCAGTTCCCAGTCGAAAGAGAAAAGCTATTCTTCTTAGCAGTTAAACAAGTGAATGGAATGATTTTTCCCCCGAGGGTGACTGAACTACCTGGATCCTCATCTCTTGAACTTGTTCTGGCAGCTAGTTTAATGGCACCGGCATCTCATCTAGTCTAGATCGATTCCCTAAGAGCTTCTTCTCTAGCAGTCGTAGGGTAAGCCCTTTTGTCAGCCATTGAGCAAGTGAGTTCTTTTTTTTTTTTAGCCAGTTCGGAAAAAGTGCCATCTGCCTTCGAGCTCAGCTAATCCCCAGCCCTTGATTTCTGTTGCAGTTGCAGTAAAAGGGCAATCCATTAGATCAGGAAAGGAAGATGCATTCTCCTAAGAAGAGAATCAAGCGACTTCTGGACTTTCTGTGGCAAGCCTCTCTATCGATTGTGAGTTCCCAGCCATGGGGAGTTCTATTTCTCCAGTTTGAGATCCAGCTGGCTAGTTTGAAAGTGTTTACTTTACAGGGGGTAATCTAGTAGCGGTACCGGTCCCGATGGTGATCCGGGGTCCCGGCCGGTACTTTTCTTTTCCTTCCTTGTGCGCCAGGACTGGACTCCATTTTCCTTTCGTTCTTTCTTTATCTTCCAGAGCTCTAGTTTCTTACTTAGATTATTGTCCCCATTACACTCTTTCCCTCTTCTTCTTTGCCCTTTTATAGAGACCTAGGAGCGAGTTTACGAGCCGGCTGCCTTTCTTTGAGGAGTTGTACACCAGGGATGATATTGAATCTTCAATTTATTGTTACATAGAGCAAAGGTCTTTCCCTCTCAAGCGGAGAAGACTGGAACCATGTCCGATCCGGTAGGGATGGTTCTTCTCGACAGATTAAGCTACTTACTAGAGTTCGGGTATTGAACAAACGGGTGGCAACTTGCCCGATAAGAAAAGTAGCCCGAGTTAAAAAGTTTTCGTAGCTAAGGAGTTCTAGTTGTAGCTAGGAGTTGCTATGAGTTCCGAGTTGACGAAATAAAAAAGAAATCTGTCCGGACTGGTGACACCTGTACCACACTCTATGGCACACACCCCTAGTTGTAGTAGACGAAGATGGTCACCTAGGATAGGCAGACAAACCTGAACCTTATAAAGTTGCCGGCAGAGACGCTACGGGAGAACCGCCTAGGATGGCAGACTCGATCATCTCTTTCAAAAATGTGGGTTTGTTCATTTCGAATCGGTCAAGGGTTCAGACAGGAGATGTGCTTTAGCAAAAGAAGCTTGGGCACATCCTCCAAGAAAGAAAGCAAAAAGGACTATATACAGTGTGGGCACCAGATCCACTCAGTGAGGCCGGGAAAGACTTTTCGTCCGATATAGTAGTGTTTCAGACTTAAGCTGTGGGATAGACTCCTTCAAATGGAAAGAAAGGTTATATATAAAGAATTAGCCAGTACAAGCTGTGGCACCCATCCCGACTGGGAGTGGAGTAGCCAGGAAGAGGCTAAGAGGAGGTTATGAAAGAACAGAAGCTGAGAACCTGCAGGGACTCCGGTCTAAGGCCTTGGCTGACGTACGATCCCCGCGAAGCTCCACCGGAGCTATTTAGACAGATTTTTTGGTCTTAACTTTGGAGTAGGTAAACTGTGAGGCAAGGAGATGGCTTTTTAGCCAAAACAGTGTGGGTAGCCTGCCCCAATCAAGCGTAGCGATCACTGAACGATTGATTCCTCTTCTTATTTAATTCGATTCTTCATCTGTAGGTTGCAATCCGTATTCTTTCTTTTCTCGATCTACTGCTTGCTTTCGCTTACCTAGATTGAAGAAGCGCACTCACATCCAACTACTTAAACTGGGTCGGGACCAATCATGTTGATTGCCTATCCGACCCAGCTCTAACAACTGGTTTGGTTTTTGAGACGAAAAATAGGATGTCCCTTTATCCAGTGCTGTAGAGGAGACAGCTGATGGTGCTAAATCAGAACAATTGGTACCACACATCTAAAAAAAATCCGTCTTAGACTCTAAAAAAAAAAATAAATAAAAGAAAGAAGAATCTTTTTCGTAAAGAAGGTGTATCCCCCAAGGCAAGGAATCCAATTCAGTGACATAAGGGGTATAAATCTGATGAAGCAAAAGCCTAGTTCTCGGTAAAGAAAGCTCTCACCTCAGGGAAGGAAAAACGGGGATCCATTCCTTTTTCTATTATTCTTTATATGGTCTTGGACGGGAAAAGACATGCTAGAAGAGTTGGAGCCCTTCTTATTCAAGTCAGATTTGTAGCTAAGCTCTTCTATAAGTGAGTTCTCTGGGCTGAGAAGGACAGGTAGGTGCTTACATCTGATGGATTGGGCAGTTCTACACTAATCTGCTTTTCTTATAAATATAAGAACTCGGGAACTAGCTTCGCAACTAACCCCGAGAAGGATAGAATAGCTCGACCGGTCCTATCTCTACACATCAACTCATGGTACTCCCTGGGCCCCCTAACAGGTTAGCGACAGCATTCTCGAGGGCCATAAATCATCGCATCTATCTACGGTAGGTAGGTCAAGTTTATAGGTCGAGCACTTTCATACATATAGTAGTCAATCATGATATAAATTCTTTCAAAGCTCGGGATTTCAGTCAGTGATAGACAGCTTGGCTAGCTATCCTCTCAAACAGGTCATTCAATCTCAGTAGTGGCAGGAAGAACACAGCTCCCAGGCGTACTGATAAGGCTTAACCGGAATAGAATAAGGTTGGATGTGAGTGCGCTTCTTCAATGACGGAGGTATCCTTATATCTGACTCTTCTTCCACGAGAAAAGAGAGGGGAACTCAGACTTATCTTTTGACTACCGGAGGAGAACCTTACTTATACTGAGTATAAGAGCAGGTCTCCACTGCCTATAGCATAGAGGCGAGATTGCCTCACGTTCCACTAAACGCTGGGGAAGGAAGTTACATAGTTTTTTTACGAGTAGTAGGGGTATGCTTTATCTATCTTATTGGCTTAAGCATCCTATTTCTTTATTATTATTTATTTTTATCCCATTAGAATCAGATTTTCAACATTAGCACAAGAGCAGATAGGATGGAGACGAGTCTCAACAAGCAGGGCAGGAGAGATTACCTGCTCCGATAACAACTGAAACTTTTCCTATTCGTGTAGACAGGAGGAATGCAAAGATGCCCCGTTCACTTGAATAGGAACTGGAAAGACTTAAGATACGAATTCGAATAAGCAGTACTTTCTATCCTTCGGACCCTTGCTTTGGGGGATATCACTGCCCGAGAAGATCATCTGCAATGACATTTGAATAATCCAAGGGCAACTACTGGCTCTAAGCCTATCTGCTGTTGAATAACCAACCGGTGCCAGTCTTTTCTGTTACAGTAAGAGCTGTTGAGTCAATATCAGCTCTGGTCCTATCCGCTGCTGGTGGTGAAGTCAGTGAATCAGTCCCAAAGCTTTCTTCCTTCAAAGAAGAAGTTTTGTCATTACGAACTAAGACCGAAGGCAGGTGCAGTTAATAGAGCAATGTGCGGGTTGGGCTTTTTCAAGGATTGCAAGCTTCTCGCATAGCTAGAATATGAGAATAGGGCGTTGCCACGCCAGCATATGCTAGGCAGGATTAGATTGAGCAGTATAAAGGTTACTTTCTTGGCACCGGGGATTGCCATTTACATTTTACTCCTTTTGGTAAGGCAAGGCAACCCTTTATTAGATATTAGATTAGGACCGCTTCTCCGATGAGATGATAGATGCCTTTGGCCGATTCCCTTGTCATCTCGCCCTCCCCGCTCAAACTCAAAGTCTGTCTTAAAATAGAGGGAGAGGGAGCTCAACTTCCCTTTGGGACACGTGAACTCCACTCTTGGCAACTGCCCTCTGCTGTAGCAAAAGTACCTTATAAGAAAGAGGGTCGGGCCAAGATCGCCATTCCGAATGTTGAAGAATGGGACTATACTTAGTCATTGCCGTCAAAAATCCAGATGGAAGATTTTTCTACCTCAGAAGCGAAAGTTATAAATAAATGTGAAAGCCGAATCTCAGGTTCCTAGATAACAGATAGGCGCACAGTAAATAGGCGCGTTGACTCAGTCTAAGAAGCATGGCGACGGTCGAGCGCTCTCTCCAAGACGAATAACTGGCCTCCCCGAAGGACTGAAGGACAAATGTAGGTTAGAGAGGCATAGGTTTTTATAGTCCAGGTAGGCTATATGAAAGAAGGGGAGAAATTGCTCTTCATTTCATTTTAAGAAGGTAATATCAATCAAATGCAGCAAAGCAGACTTCTAGCAATTCTTTTAGCTAAAGATCCCCATTGGCCAACTTAGCTATCTTAGAGAAGGTAGGCGGGGGTTTGTTTGGGCGAACTCCCCCATGGTTGACGGATAGATTGCGCTTAGCCGGTCCTTTCCTTACAAATCCATCTCTCTTTTCTCTGCCAATCAGAGTATCGCCTTACTAGACGGAAGGCTGACTAAGGGAAGGAAGTAAGTAGTCTCTTTCACAAACCTCCCGAAGAGTGTCCTTCATGTGTGAGATGAGATTGATCCAGTTTACGGCAGCATTTAAGCAGGAAAGTCATCAGTCCCTCCTTGCCTCGCCATTGATGGTTTTATTCTTCATGGAATCTGACAGGTATAGGTCTTCAACAGAAGGGGCTGTTCACAAAGCATCCCGTGGTGCGCTCCGAAAACAAAGCGTCTATAGCATTTTGGATACCCTTCTTCTGATTCTGAGCGGAGGACAAAGGATGTTGACCCTTGCCTTCAAAAGCATGATAGAGCTCATACAATCAGTTTACCTCGTGAAAGTGCCTTCGCGCACCTACTTTCCTTCTCCTTGCTTTAGGGCAAAAGTGCCCAATCTACAGAGCATTGAAAGAAGAGCTATGTTGTTACCTATTCCTATCAAACCAGCAAGCCCAACAGCAAATAGAGTTAGGTACCTCTGTGATAGGTAGTAAGCGGAAGGGAAATGCCACTTCTTTTCTTTCGGGACAAAGACCTTTCTTTCCTCATTGCTGGATCGAGAGATTGAAGTCTTGCTGTGACCCGTGCTACCTATTCTAGTGCTCCTAGGGCTGTGGTGCTGCCTGAAGCTCTCCACTCCGATCTCGGAAGGACTAGGCAAGACATAAGAGCTGCTAAAGGCATCGGGCTCAGAGCCGAGTTGCAAGGCGAAAGTAAGTAGCTTTAGCCTTCCCCATAGTCTAGGAGCTTCCCAGCTCTTTCCAATCCAAATAGTGGGAGGGCCCTCACATCCCCTTACAAGAAGCTAGGGGAAATTCATCGATCAGTTCAGATCTTTGTCAAGTTAGCTTTACGCAAGCCAGGCCAGTGACACCATTTCAAAGCACGAATCTTTTTTGATTATATAGAAAAGATAGGGTTACCAGCGATCCAGTTTCGAGTCTGTTTGACTGATAGCATAGCCGGCTGGAAGTTGGACTGTCTTCTGCCAGCGAGTCTGAGCACGCAAGGTGCGAAAGCACTCCACTTAGCTAGGCATCCAACAGCTTTCTATGCATTTCAGATAGCTGCTTTGAGAGGGAATCTTTAGATTCGTGCTTCTGAGTCAAGGACTTCTTTACAGAGAGAGATCCCTTCTCAAAGTTCAAGAAAAGAAGCAACTCCAGATAGAGGGAAAGGCTTCCCCGTAGGAGAGAATACCTGGTCACTACGAAAGAAGAAAAAGCATCACTAAAAGAGCTTATCGCTTTCGGGTAGTCTGCTTTCTATCTTGATAATCAAAGAAATTATCTCTTCTACTAATACATTCACCGAGGGGACGTCTCGGTTTACGGGCCGGGGCGTGGAGGGGTGGTCCCTCTCTGCTTTTCCACTCGAACCATAACCGGAACTGTAACCCCCATCTAGACCTAGACCTGACACTCGCATACCGCATATGCCAGTGGTTGTGGTACAGGTAGTTTTGTCTTGCTCCGCAATCTGCTGACAGTGAGGGCTGTAGCTCGGGGATACTGATAATAAATTGGCGTCGTCCAAGTCTTGTTGAACTCTATTCCCTCTTCACTTCGCTCGAGTAACGTAGTACCATAAATAAAGGGAAAGCATCTTATAGTAATCTTCCAAAGCAGCATATGCCATAGACAATCTTACCCTCAGGCTATCTCGTATCTAGAACCCTACCAGGGAATTCCTAAGAGAATCCATCTATATATCCCTAATGGGCTTACTAATGGTCCAGAAAGCATAGAGGTATAGGAGAACAAAGTGCAACCTTCTTTCTTGCCAGATGGATTCAGTCTGATAACCTTATTTACACTATAGGATTAAACCCCAATTTCTTTTATATATGCGCTAAACCATTCCCCTTGCTGGCCTACGGAAGGCAACTATATGGCCTACCAATACATCTTAACAAGCACTTTCTGTCACTCGCTTTGACTCAAATCAAAGGGCAACAAAACAAAGCATTTTTCTTACACTGGCTAAACGCAAAAGATTCCATGGAAAAGCTTACAAAAGGAGGAGATTCGAAGATCTCTGCTTCTAAAGAGGCAGGGGATTACAAAAGCTAATAAAAAGAATAAGAAGCCAGGTTAAGATAAGATGATATTTATATAAAAATACGAGATCAATTAACATCGATACTCGACTTACAGGAGATAAATCCTTAGTCAAGTGTTTACACTCCTTCTCTCCCTCTTTCCTGTGCTAGCAATCCGGTAAAGAAGTCAGTCAAGCAGGAAGTCCAGTAAGCCAAGGAGAGATCCCGGGAAAGCCAAAGCTGTGCTTTCCTCACTTCTTCTTATACCCTTGCAGGCAAAACAAAAAAAAATAAGACATACCAATGCCTTATCTCGGCATTAGGAGTTCATTAAAAAGGTAAGAAGGAATGGCCGGATGTAAAGAGATGTCCCTGAGACTAGTGAAATCATATAAGAAGGTAAAAGAGTCAGACTAGCAATGCGGGATAGGGAACTAGTCCTCTGCGATTGCACGACCTTTCCTCACCAGCAGAAAAGAAAAACAATCCAACGCCTAGAGTTGATTTTAAGGCAGCCTAATTCTTTCTCCCTAAACATATATAGAAAGAGGAGTAACGACGGGACAGGTCACGACTACGTGTTTGACTCCGGCCAGAGAGTTCTTTTGTCCAACTACTACTCCAACTCTATAGAAAAGACAGTCAGGCCTCTCCCTTGAGCCCCGGGAGGACAGGTTCTATTAAGAATAATAAAAAGATTCCAGCAAGAAAACGGATGGCAATCAACGGCTTTCTAAAGCTCAAGGAGTTGCTTGTTGGCTGGGAAGCGAAGAAAGAACGTAAGCACGCCTGTGGGTGTCTTTCGCATGTTGCCATTCCAGAGGTGAAAGTACACTTTCTTTATTCTTTATTAAATTTATGGGGCTTTTCTCTTTGCTCTTTTAGCGGAATAAGATCAGTTTGTAAGATTATAATATAGGTCAGAAAGAATCAAATGTCCCTAGTATCAGGAAAGAGGGTGCACATTCATAGGCCAATCTGTTTTCTTGCCCGTTCCCAGGAAAGGTATGAAAGACGCCTATTCTTCAGGCAAGGAGCGCTTCCTATATAGAATATGTCCGAACTTCTTTCCCCGTACCGGACCGCAGCAGCTAAAGGACGTGCCACTGGACGAGGATTTCTATCTTTTTTTTTTTATTATGAGCGCGTTCTCCTCTTTTGAAAGAAAGATGTAAAGTGTGGTCTTCTCGTCACTCTTCGGGATGCTAAATAAATAGTCGGTATTGATTCTTCCATGGGATATGGGTTTACATGGCGGGGACTCCCAACTTATTGAATAGGTGACTTCCGTGGTCGAGGAATAGGCCTTGGCAACAGCAAGCCTTTCTCCTTTCTTTTCGTTTGTTTCTTCCACATGACTACTCGAGGGTTCCAAAAAGGGTAGTGTGAGGCTAGCAAATGTCGTCTTACGATCATGATACTCGGAGCCTTAAGTGAGCTCCCGCTAGGCTAGGTTAGGTGTAGCAACCTGACGACACGAAAGGTTTCGAATCTTCAATGCTACTCCTAAACAGTAAAGAGGAAGGCTTGGACCAGCTCCTTAATTTGTAGGCGAGAAGCTCTTTGTTCGAGTTGACTGTGTGATTGTGGTTTTCTTTATGGCAACCGGAAACCTTTTCCTGAATTGAGAATGAGTAGAAGCGCCTAGGGGTTTATGGGATGGATGCGGGAAAGAACTCCCCTTTTGCAAAGCCCTCTGATTACACTTTTTTAGGGAAGGGATCTTCTGCCTAGATTAGATTTATCACGGGATTCATCTGGCATTTCTGGATGGACTGGCATTGAGCATGTCATTCCGGACTTCGCTATTCTCACAGTCAGATCGGACATTGAAATCAGAAGTCAACTATCAAGACAGGACTGTCTTATCTATTTGATTTGCTGACAGTTGTATTCTCTCTCCTATTAGCTGTCAGTTGCAATATTGACTTTTTTGTCTTATCTTCTTTCTGAACATCTGACCTTCCGCTTTGCAGATATTCTTTCTGCTTAAAGTGGATCTTCCATGTGCCAATCAAAGAGAACGAAGTGCACTACACTTAGCTCTCTAGGTTAACGTCCAATCCTGTCCACCTAGCATCCCACCTTCCCCAATGTTGTTTTAGTATTGGGCACCAGGTCTTTCGATGAGCTTACTAGAGGGAGAGAGATCGATTAGCCGTGAAGGGGCCCCTTGCCCACTCCCCTTCCCCCCATTTCTGGGGGCCTCGTCCTCAGGTAGGAGAGACTACACCTTTGTTTGAAAATGGAATTTTTAATATTTAAAAAAATCTTTATCATTCAGCGCAGTTGTCGCTTAAATGCAGAGAATTGGCCATTCAATCTTGTAAACTCATTGAGACCGCAATTGGAAAAAGAGATACGAACGGAGAGGAATAACCAATCGATGAAAGAACATGAAACCATTCTGTTTCAATAGAGGTACGAGAAACGGTTGGGGGCAATGAAGTAGGTGAAGTGGTTGGATTTTGCAAGCTGTTCCAACCACTGCTGGATGTGATTCCAAGAGCCAAACGAGAATGAATACCACACAGAAGAGTAAAGACCAGGCTCCCTAATGGAATGTTTAACCGATCCATTCCGGATCGACCGAATTGGTACGGAAGTTGTAACATGGGAAAACCACAGAAAACACAACTGATTTGAATAACCCGGTGACCTACCAATTGTAGAAGTAGGATCTTTGGCAAGCAATAAGCACTTAAATAATACAATTCGAGTGTACCATCTTCTTTCTCATTTCGAGGAAAAGGTGCGGGAGGAAAAGAAAACAACGAAGGGATCCGAATCGGACCTAAATGGGAATGACATGAAAAGTCTTTTTCAAAACCTAGTATTAAGGGCGTTACGACGATATACGAGAGGAATGGAGAAAAACTCGTGATTGGTGTGGAGGGTAAGATCTTTTTTTTATATAGTTCAATAAAGACTCGTCTCATTTCCTTACATTAGCTGTGGAAGAAAAAAAGTAAATATCTGTTTGTTGTTTTTTTCACTTAAACTTAATAAGAGGTCCCCTATTTTTTAAATTTAGTTCATTAACGCATTTTCGCGTTATTTCTCTCTAGAGCCCGTAACCGATCACAGTCGTTATCCATTTCTGCCCGTAGCCGAGCACGTTCGGTGTCACGAACCCGATCCATTTCTCGGGCATGCTCCAACCGGCGGTCGACTTCGTCAAGAACCGTCTGGAGGCGCTCGAATCTTTCTTGTCGGGCCTCCCGACCTTCGGTGGGGGATAAGGACATAATCTCCCTCTCGACTTGATCGAGCTTCGCGACAAGGTCGGAGAGCTCGTCCCTGGAGCCAGGGGGGAGGTTGAGATCCCACCCATGTGAAGCAGCTTCCTGCCGAACTGGAAGAGCTTGCTCCCCCTGAAGCGGTTGATTGACCGATGAGGTACTTCTACCCCGCCCGGAACTGCCCGAATCCTCCACCATATCGGACGTATAAGTAAACCAATCCGAATGGGTGGATTCGGCTTCCTCCCCGTCGGCACAAAAGGCAATGACGGGAAAGCCTACCCAGATAAAAAAGATAGAAATCGAAACAGAAAGTAGGAGTCTTAGCAAATCTGCATAAAAAAGGGACAACTTTCGTGTAGTTTGTAATTGGATGTAGCTGTTCATATTTTTTTTCGGAGAAATCTTTCTCTTAATAGATCTCTTCTTGTTCCTCAATCTTCGGAGAACGCGGCGTTGTATTATTGTAAGTTCTCTGTTCCGAACATTTCCTGAAAGTAGACGACAAGTTTTAAATCGCATATCTCGTAGTCCTTACCTTAAATCAGTCTAATTCGCCACATCGCGTATAACGGGAATCGAACCAAATCCTTCTACGACCCCTAGAACGAACGAGCAACTCTTATAAAAAAAGCAATACCTTTCTTATTTTTTGATTCTTCCTTGGCCGTGTGGAACATGGATTAGCATTATGTCATTCCTACAAGTGATCACCCATCCAGGATTTGAAGAAGAAGCGCCATATGAGGACTTCGAGATCAAATATAAGATGTTTCTTTCCATTCCTCGTGAGCCACTTATTTCTCCGAAACAAGAGATAAAAGTGATTTTCCTCCTTTTTCCCAATAAGTCGACGGCGTTACACCATTGGGATACTTCGAATAAACTAGAGTACAGATAGGATACACCGGTGCTAAAACCTTTTCTAAAGATATATTCCAAACTCTTGGGGTCGTTGCTCCGGGTTTTGTTCCCCCGGTTTGAAACCAGTTGGTTCCGTAGTTTTAGAATTCTGCTGATCCCAAGTACTCCATCTCCATCATTGCACATGGCTATATAAAAAGTAAAGAGGAAAAGGCATGACCAGAAAAATTGTGTAAAATAAGTGAATTTATCCAGTTGAGGCATGATGGATTGAGAAAGAATGATTCCCTCCGGACAGAAAGAGAGTCCGGAGTCTTGAAGATTGAGTTGTGGTTGGTTGTTGACCAACAGAAAGGATGCATGAGAAAGATTAACTAACGAGGAAAGAATTTATCGGGAGCAATATCAACTACCTAGACCGACCTGCTCTAATCTAATTCCAGAAAGACAACGCGAAGATACTTTACTGAATGACTTGATCGATCGTACTGTACTAAATAGAAATCCTTTCATACGCAATTTCTAAATAAGGGATAAATACATATAGAAAGATATACATGCTTTGTTTTGTAAACAGGGAACATAGACCCTTCTTCGGAGACTTGCCCCCATTGATTAGCTCGACCCAATTCTAATTCAAGTTCTTATTCACTGGAAATGCTGAAGTTTGAGCTTGTGTTTTTCCTGTCTTCTCTGCCTTGCCCACTCCACCTTATTTGCTGGAGGGAGGATACGATTGTCGAAGCTGAAGTCCCATTCAATTCATATAACTTCGCCTACTACCCTCTTACTCGCACGCCTACCAACTAGAATGAGGACAGTCAGACTAACAAAAAAAAAAGAAATCACTAT
>JALJEV010001205.1:0-26973 GCA_026586105.1 Hylodesmum podocarpum | reverse complement strand
TAAGAATAGAAATAGCTACAAGTGAATCAAATGGGAAAGGAGCACAGAGAATGCTTGAGCTATATACAGAGTAGAATACAAGAATATCGTTACCACAGCGTCAAATTAATACCAAAACAAAGAGAAGCTCGAACGTCCTTACAAAAGTAAACAATTGGGAAAATAACGCTAGAAGAAAATAGATGCCAACACCGGAATCGTAGACCATAGTAGTATCCCAAAGTGTATGAAATGTTACACAGTACTAAACAACAACGCCCAGAACGAACAACGTAGAAGCCACACAATAGAAGAATGAATAAACACCATAATGTAAATAACAAACATGGCAATGCATCATCGAACACAACACCGTTCTCAGACAGAATATACAAATGTACTTCACCATCAAACAAACACACACAGCTGCACATACCAGAAGTGAAACAGAGATGTCCTGGCTCACATGTGTGGTATGTTGAGAGTAATCCACACTTATGCTTGATTTTGTAGGCTTGAGGTTAAAGCTCGAGGACTTCACTCTGCCCTGACAAACCTATCAATACGCGGATAACTCCGGACTGCAAGACAAATCAAATCAATATTTAATAAGGTGAAAGTTTTCACAAAATTCAAGATCCAACGAAGTATTTAAAAATGTACCAAGCGCAAATACTCACATGTGTTGTTGGATTGATACGCTAGACTACCTCATGACAAAATGTTCTTTACATGATTCAAAGTTGATAATATTTAGGATTCGAGACTCCGAATGAGGGAAAGGTCATGCATGATATTATTGAAAGGCGTTGCCTCGTGGGTTATTGGGGAAAGGCCATGCGCTTATTGTTGGGAAAGACGCTAGTGTTCAGCCGGAAAAATTACACACAAAACTCGAAAGCGAATAAAACATTTCCTCTATTAAGATTGGTTATTGGTGGAAAGGCCATGCAATTATTGTTGGGAAAGACGTATAGTGTGCAGCGGGAAAAATTACACACAAAACTCGAGAGCGAATAAAACATTTCCCTCGATAGAAAATAAGAGAATTGTAATCTCCGACAAGATAAAATTCCAGGAGCAGGAAAACAAAAATGCAGAGAGCAAAAAGAAAAACAAACAATTTTTAACGTGGAAACCCCAAAAAGAGAGACAAAAACCACGGACATAGTCTAAAAATATCCACTATGAATCAAAGAGTATAAAAAAAAACTTCTGCCAATAGAACTCACAAAAAAAGTTATATTCGGACCTAACAAAGGGAAATACACTAAGAGTTTGACACACACTATCCCAAAATCTAAATACATTCATTATATAGATTTAGGATGCGGTGCGATCGAATAAAATACATCACTCTTATATATTTGTGTGCGTGTTACGTCCTTTCTCTTTCTAAAATCTCACACGTGGACTTTGAATTAACAAAATACACAACAACCTCTCCCTAAATTTAAAGTCCTACATTATTACAAACTCTTCTCTAATGATCATTTCTTTGGCAGCTGAATCTTTCTATTACACTAAAAATGTGGACTTTGTTTGAATCGCAACAAACCTCCCCGTCAAACAAAGCGGACCACAAAACTTCTTCTCCCACAGCTAAGTCAATGATGACCATTAAAGCTTCCATCGCCACAACAATTCTTTACCTTTCACATCATTGCCGATACGCTTCTGGTTCTTGTATCGTCGTTTCGGGGTAGCTCACATCAACATCACACACAACCCAGCCAAACTTGCTGTGAAGACTTCAACACAAGAGAACCCCAAAAAGTAGTGTCCACACTCCGACCACTTAGATCCACTCCAATCATCGCATCACCGGAGCCTCTGCCGCCAAGCTGAACCATCGCTCGATACCACTACTGAAAAGTGCGCAGTGCAATGTAAAAATTACGCACAAAACTCTTAAAGCGAAAAATAAAACCTTTTCCTCGAGGAAAGATAAAGAGAAATTTAATATCCCAAGCAAGATAAAATTCCCGGGAGTTAGGAAAACGAAAAATGGAGAGAGCGAAGAACACAAACAATTTTAACTTGGAAACCGTATTGACAAGAGACAAACCACGGACTCTAGTACATAAAAAATATTCATTATAAGTTAAAGAGTACTGCATAAAAAGCTTCTACAAACAAACTCACAAAAACGCTATACTTTCGAGACTAATAGTGAAAATACACCGATATTTGACACACACTACATAAAATCTAAATACATTTATCATATAGATTTTAGATATGGTGCAAGTGAATAAAACACATCACTTCTCTTATATATATGCGTTAGCCCTCTCTCTTTGTAAAATTTGTCGATGTGAGACTTTGAATTAACAAAATACACAAAACCCTCCCTAAATTCAAAGTCCTACGTTATTACAAAACTCTTCTTTAATGATCCTTTCCTGCGAGACCTTTCAAACTCTGCAAAATGTGAGACTTTGTTTGAATCCCAACAAACCTACCATCAAATAAAGGATCACAAAAATTCCTCTCCCACAGTGGAAGTCATTGTCAATGATGGCCATTAGAGTTTCAATCACCGCGACAATTCTTGACCTTTCACATTATCGTCGATATGCTCTAGTTTTTGTAGATACCACATCAACGATACATGCAACCTAGCCAAACTTGCTAGGGAGACTTTCGATACAAGGGATCCCCAAAATGTAGTCCACTTGACCATTTGATCTCACTTCAATCATTTGCATTCTGCGAGCATGTTGCTAAGTCGAACCATTGGCTCGATGCCATTTATTGGGAAAGGCGCGAGTTTTCGACGGAAAAATTACCCACAAAACTCCTAAAGCGTGTAAAAATAAAACCTTCCTCGAGGGAAGATTAGAGAACTGTAATATTCGACAATATAAAATTCCAAGAGGAAGGGAAAACGAAAATGCAAAGAGCAAGCGAGAAGAACACAAACAATTTAACGTAGAAACCCCGATGAGAGGACAAACCACGAGACCTAGTCCGGAAAAATATCCACTATGAGTCAAAAGTATAGGCAAAAAGCTTACGCAAAAGAACTTACAAAAAACGCTGGGACCTAATAGTTAAAATACACTAGTGTTTGACACACACTACCTAAAATCTAAATACACTCATTATATAGATTTAGGATGTGGTGCGAGTGAATAAAACACATCACTCTTTTATATATATGCATTCTCTCTCTCTTTTCTAAATTTGTTTCGATATGTGACTTTGAATTAACAAAATACACAAAAATCATCCCTTAATTCAAAGTCCTACATTATTACAAACTATTCTCTAATGATCCTTTACTTGGCACATGAATCTTTAGGACAACGGGTTATCAAAACTCCTGGGAGTTGACTCTTAAACTCTTAAGAGTTAAGAGTTTACCGAGTCACATGAGTCAACTTCGCTCGTAAACTCGTTTTTGGAGCAAAACTCGCTCAAACTCGCGAGTCAACTCTCCAAGTGACTAGCAAACTCGTGAGTCGACCGAGTTGAGCGAGTTAGCATAAAGTGAAACGGTGCGTTTTGGGGGAGCCATCGAAATGCACTCTTCTTTCTCATTTAGGGCTCAAGCTTTGCATTTCTCGTGCTTACATGAAGCCTAAATCTCGGCCGTGCGTCTTCCTCTTCGGATTTGCCTTGCTCGGGGCGTCTTGTCTTTGTTTGCCTCGTTGTGGTCTTCACTCCCGTCTTAGATTACTGCTTTAGCCCGTTAGCCTTCTAGGTCGGTTGCTGCACCTTGAGTGAGACGTCGGGTCTCTGTATTGCTTCCTGTTTTGCAGATGATCACTTTCAGCTTTCGATCAGTTTGCTCTTTAAGTTAACTTTTTCAGTCGATTTCTTTCAGAGTGAGTTGCTTTTGCTTTTTGATGCTCTGTTCTGGTTTCTTATTCTTATTCGGGCTTGTTAATGCTTTGTTTGTTGTTGTTGTTCATTCTTACTTGTCTTCATTTTAAATGAAATTTTAAAATGGAAGTATCCATTAACGGTAATTGAAGAAGAAAGAAGTGAAGAAAAACGAAAACATGTTGAGATGGTATAAAACACGTACCGCATATTGTATGAATTACTTGGTAAATCCTAGAATTTGCTACGGTGTTGTTAAGTGGCCAAACCAAAGATGTATAATATTTGTTAAAATTTAAAATTGTACATTTGTTCTCTGTTTGTGTAATGCATTTTCGATTGTATACATGTAGAAATTGTATTTGCAAGGATTAATTTTGCAGTTTGTGGTTCAAAAATTCCATTTTTTTTAATTCATTTTAATTCAATTCAAATATTATTGCGGTTTGTTGCTTGCTTACGTTTGGTGTCCGGTGACTCTCGCATTTTCGGTTACTTAGTAACTTAACTTAAAATTATACATGTTGTTCTATATGGTGTCCGCATTTTCGGTTGTATGCATGTAGAAATTGTATTGCGGGGATTAATTTTGCAGTTTATGGTTCAAAATTCCATTTTATTTTAATTCATTTTAATGCGATTCAAATATTATTGGTTGTTGCTTGCTCGCATTTGGTGTATGCACTCTGCATTTCGGCCACTTAGTAACTTAACTTTAGACTCAATAAAGAAAAGAACAAGGGTTGAAATCTCGAATTTCTTAATTATTTTATAACTATGAAAATACAATTAATGCTCTACCTTAAAATTGATGCTTTATTTGATGAATTTTTTATACAAAGTGTCATTCCTTTTTAATGTTATTAAAAATCATGTATTTCCAAAATTATGGGGGAGAGATTGAGAGATATGGAATTGGATATAAACCCCAATCTTATCATGATATTGGAGAAAAACTTTTGAAACAAACGTGGGAAAAGCGGCGGTCTCGAAGTTCAAGGATGAGTGGAAAGAACGGGTTATACAACATGTACGATGGATGCACGAGACGAAAAAATGTGTTGATTTGTAACTTCTTGGTGAGCAATCAAAAGGGACTGTTTTCTTTATTCCATAGATACCTCAGACATCTCGAAAACAACGGATGGGTGTTGAGATGTTGGATGATGTAGTGGAGTTTGTTGGTGAAGACAATGTTGTGCGGAGTGGTTACATATAATCTTGCAAATTTTAAGTTGTTGGAAGTGTTGATGCAAAAAGCGGGAACATTTATATTGGACCCCATGTGCAGCTCATTTACATTGATTTAATATTTGAAGATTTTGAGAAACAATTAAAGGTTCATGAGGTAATATAATGAAGGAAGAAGTGTCACTACCTACATTTATGGCGAACCTTGTTGATTAGCATTATGAAAAATTCACAAATGGTAGAGATTTGATTAGGCACAGCGAAGACTAGATTTACTTACTGACTTATCTAACATTAAAGCATGCTTGTGAGTTGAAAGCTTCATTGATGACCATATTTGGTTGATGAGTGGAAAAGAAGCAGAGAGTTTGGTACCTCGGCAAATGGAAGAAAAATAGAGAGTATTATTTTGGATAGTCGCTTTTGGAAGAATGTGACCACATGCAAAGTTGCTGCTCATCTCATGGTTGTCCTTCAATTGGTGGACTCGTGATAAAAAACCAGCCATGAGTTTCATATATGATGAGATGAAGAAAACAAATGAGAGATAAAACCTAACTTTAACAACGTCAAGAAAAGGTAAAATAATTAATTTTTTTCATTTGATAAAGTTACTTATTTATTTGTTTAATTTTTTGTAATATAGAATATGTTGTATCCATGTAGCTATGAGCTTGTCCGGAAAATTATTGATGAGAGGTGGGAACATCAACTTCATAGGCCTTTCCATGCAGCTGCATATTATCTTAATCCTCATCTTCACTATGAACCTACTTTTAGACATGATGACCCTCAAGTGAAAGAAGGATTGCACATATGTATGAGAAGATCAAGTTAAAAGATGTTTGGATGAGGAAAAAATTATTTTATCGCCAGGAGTTTCATTTTGCTAAAGGACATTTCTCAATGGAAGATGCAAAAGACTCTAGGAAGGTCATGCAACCTGGAGAATGGTGGGAGATGTTTGGGATGACACTCCGTGAGTTGAAAAGATTTGTTATTTGTATCTTAAGCTTAACTTGTAGTTTTTTCCGGCGAACGTAATCGAGCTCATTCGAGATGATAAGTAAAATTTTATGAATTATAGCTATAATTATATTATTAAATTTTAGTTATTATTTGGTTACATGACAAGAATAGAAAATGTTATTATTGATTATAGGTTCATACAAAAAGCTAAGAAATCGTTTACACCAAAAGAAAATGAATGACTTGATTTGAGGGATGTATATTTTGAAGTTGAAAAGTAAACAAGAAAATAGAAAAAGTATTGTTCTTCCATTCAATGAAATTGAGTCCATGATGAGTGAATAACTAAAGAGGTAGATACTTTAAGTCAGCAAAACAGATCAGGGATATCATCGGAGAAATAGAATGCGGTTATCAAAAGATTTCAAGATTATTTCTTGCATTGTAACGAGTCAATCATCCAATGATGGTGGCAAATTTACTATTGAAGAATTGGTGGGAGATGTTGGAGGAAGAGGTTCAAGTGATCCAATTGTAGATGATTTTAATTTAGATAATATGGTTTTTATGGAAGATGAAAGAGAATTACTGTGATAAGATTTTAAGATATTGATGCATTTAAGAAGATGATCTTCAAGATGGTATTATTGGGGAGGATTAGACATATTATTTGATAATTTATTACTTATGTTTATATTTGTAATTTGTAACTTGATGAATTTGATAAACTTGATGAAACCACATTATCTAATGTGTCCGATGAATTCCGTGAACTTCATGTGTATCCGATTAAAAACAGTGTAATGTGTTTATTGAAATTTCACTCTTTCAATTTTTTTTTATAGAAAGTACTTACGAAGCCCATTGGTTACACTTCATTTTAGTCATGAAGTCGACTATTGTCACGAGTCTACCGTGACTTAGAGTCCGACAACCTTGACCTAGACCTCTCTATGAACAACTTTGATGGCATGACATCGACCATTTGAGTGGTAATTTGCAATATCTCAACCTTGGTTCCACCAACTTTTACGGTGATGTTCCACCTAGTATTGGAAAGCTTTCGCAAACCGAGAACTTCATCTTCGCTTTTGCTTATTGAATGGCACCGTTGCTGCGAGATTGATGAATTGTCCAACCTTGAGTACTTGGATTTGTCCTCTAACTTCTTGTTTCCCGAATGGAAGTTACCATGGAACTCGACTCAAGTTTAACAAATTGAAGGTGTTTTATCTGCTTGAAGACCAACTTGGTCAAAATACCTGAGAGAATTGGAAATATGGTTGCCTTGGAGAAACTTGATATGTCACAAAACGGCTTTATCTCGGGAGGAATTCCGAGTGGTTTGTTCATGTCAAGAATCCGACCACACTGCTTTTTATGCAAATAATCTTTCGGGGGAGATACCAAGTGTGGTTGAGGCAAGTTAACTGGTAAACCTTGATCTTGCAAGGAACAAACTTACAGGGAAAATACCGATGTTCTTGGAAAGCTCCAACAGCTTATCATGGTTGAGTCTATCTTTGAATGGCTTGTCAAAAAGTGATACCAAAGCTTAGGCAATCTTCCAGCTCTCTCAAAGATTTTTTGTGTGTTTTTCAACAATTTATCGTACTTCCTTCCTCCCTATTTGGTCCGTTACTCAAAGCTTGAAACCTTTTGATTGCATCTAATAGTCTTACCGGGAAGTTATCTCCGAGAACTTGTGCTATAATAGGGTGTTACTTAACATGCTCTGCTTATGACAATAACCCTAAGTGGTAGCCGCGTAGTCACTAGGAAATTGCAAAGTTTACCGAGCTGAAAGTTTACAATAACGAGTTTACCGGTAACATTCCTAGTGGTCTTTGGGCTTTCAATTTGTAAAATTTCATGGTGAGCCATAATAAGTTCACCGGTGTGATTCCCCGAGAGGCTATCTTGGATCGTTTCAAGGTTTGAGATTAGTTACAATCAGGCTTTCTCAAGGAATTCCTAGTGAGTATCATCATGGACTAATTTGGTAGTGTTTGGTGCCGCAAGAACTTCTTCAATGGAAGTATTCCACAAGAGCTAACAGCTCTTTCTAAGTTAACAACTTCGTTGCTTGATCGTAACCAACTCACTGACCACTTCCATCGAAATAATATCATGGAAATCCTTAGTAACGTTAATTTGAGTCAAAACCAATTTTCTGGACAAATCCCCGATGCACTTGGTCACTTACCCGTCCTTAGTCAACTTGATCTATCATAAAATGAACTCTCTCGCCAAATTCCTCTCGACTTCCCAATCACCAATCTCAATTTGTCTTTTAATCATTTGATCGGAGGATTCCGGGAATTTGAAAATTTCGCGTATGCTAGTAGCTTTTTGGGAAATTCTCGTCTTTTGGCCGATACACCAAAGATCAACCTTACCTCAGGTAATTCGCCTTCAAAGAAAAGGCAAGGGATCATCTTGGTCTATTGGTTTGATTATAACCTTGGTGGTAAATAGTCTTGCCATCGGCTCCTTTTGGCATCACTCTTGTTTATTGATTTCAATTTAAAAAGAAAGCAAAGATTGATAGATCATGGAAGCTCATTTCTCCGTGAGGCTTAATTTCAATGAGTCAAGCATTGTGTCATCATTGGGAAGAACAGAACATTATTGGTATGGTGTGGATAGCGTGGAACAAGATATCGCGTTGATGTTAATGGTTTAGGCTATGTTGCCGTGAAAAGGATATGGAATAACAAAAAGTCGGGACACTTAGGCTTGAGAATTTTCTTTTTCTAAAGCGTAAGTGAGAATATTGAGCAATATTCGCCATACAAACATTGTGAGGTTTCCCACTTCACAAAATTTTCACTTAAGTTCTTGATTTTACACAAAGTCATTCATATTTCTTTTTTTGTACAAAACAACAATAGAGAATGAAATACAAAAATGACTAAAATGAATGACTTTTGCAAACAAGGTTTTAGTAAATTCAAAAACTCAAAAGTGATTCACACTTGATCATAAAGACAAAAATGTAAGTTTACTTTTCTTTCCTAAGTCATGCAAGTTTATTCATAATGTGACTTTTCATATTTGGATTGCGAATATGTTCAAACAACAAGTCAGCAGTTAGTGGAAAGATTGATGTGTTAGCTTTGGTGTAGTCCTATTGGAATCCACTTCAACTGGTAAAGAAGCAATCTATGGAGACCAACATTCATCTCTTTCTCCGAATGGGCATGGCTGCCATCTTGCTCTTCTAACAGAGGTAATGTTGTTAATCAAGTGTATTAAAGTGTCATGTAGTTGCCACTTTACTTGTATGAAATATGCATCATAAACTTGGGGTAATGTGTGCATACAATACTTCTTGCTACAAAGACCTTCCACGCTGAAGGAAGCCTCACAAATATTGCCTCGCCAGAGAGAACCACTTGCTTATGGCGGAGACAAAGAATTTCTCACAATACTACAAATTTCTTCTTAAGATCCATATATGTAAAGTAATACCTAGTTTGGAATGTTGCTCATATGTGAAAATCATAAGGAGTGCAATGAATTGATTCCTAGGATGCCATGTGTTAGTGGCAAATTTCTATGTAGTCTATTGTGGATCGGTGATGAGGAATGTGTTCAAAGAATTCGAAAGCAATGCGTTTTGCGTCAGATAACGAATATGACCACGCCAAGCTGAAAGTTATAAACAATGTAAATTAATACAAATTATAACTATAGAAATTTGTCTCATCTCTTTCAATTGGTGAACATTTTTCATGTATATTACTTAATCCTCAGGAATTAAGATATATACACCAATTATCTATAAAATTTTGTTGATCGATACATCACATATTTTAATCAAATGCTATAATTTTGATTTTGATTTTTTTTCTCTAAATCACACTATTCACTCAAGAGAATCCAAATTGAAATTTGTTTCAATGGAGATGTACGTATTCAGTTTGTAAGGTTTGTAACTATGTGCTATATGGAACTTCATTTATGCAAAGTGCTTGACTTTGAATGTCAGGAAAGTGAAACTTTGGTTTTTAAAAATCCAGGAGTAATGAGAGCTCCCGGCCTCTAAATGGGGGTGACGAGAGTATCCTCCTTTTTGGGTAAGCCTCTTCTGTGTTGAGGAGTATACTTTTTATTATTGATTGTTCATTAATTTTCTCGCTTTGCTTAGTCCGCCACATTTTATAGTTATTTTAGGGTTCTTTTTCATGGATCTCGCAGAAAGCATAAACAGCCCATTAGTCTCAGAAGTTACTCCTTTTATGGTTCTTATAGCCGAGGTCCGAGCATGGAAGAAGTGAGCTTCCACCTGCCCGACATCACCCGAACAAAGCCCAGAGACTTGTGATTCGAGTTCGTTTTATCCGCCAAGATCAGCCGACGGTGCTAAACGCTGATATCATATCTCGATTTTTGAATTGTATAGCTTGCAGCTAAAGATTACACACACGGGTACTTGTGGTCGCTGGACGTCGCCTTCCTTGTTCCTAATCGCCCCTAAATCGTGCTACTCTATAAATGCGTACCCTTTGTTTCTTCATTTCTTGCTTCTTGTGAACTGTCTTGATCTTTTGCTTCCTTGCCCACGCACTCGCCTCTCATTCTTCTATTTTCCTCTCGTTTGCTTCCCCACTTCTTAGGTATGTCTTCTTCATCTCTATCCGCTACGACTCGCAGTCTCGATAGCTTGATTGTAGTGTCTCATGAAACCGCTTTTTAGTTGAGACTACAACTTCTTCACGGAGTCATCCTCTCGCTGACGTTCTGCCGAGAAACCGTCACTGCCTATGCCTGCTTGGGTCTCCCGACGAGGCCGAACATGAGGTGGTAGCGGCTTCCCGTAGGGAAAGAGCCGAGCTCCCGTTGCCGCAGCAACCGAGACTCATCGAAGCGCCGTGCGGGCACTTTTTGGAAGGGACGATGAAGCTCATTCTCGTCGAGATCCTTCTGTGGGGCAACCGAGCCCGATTTCTCTTTGGTTATCGGCAGTAGTTTCCAAATCAAAGGTCTATGTACGACGACCTTGAGAAGTTAGGCGGGTCATAGAATCCTGTAATATGGTCCGTTCACGTTGTGGATGTTGTTGAGTTCGGGAGTCATGCGGCGACCTCTCACCGAGTACACTAGTAGAATTTTTGTTAATCGTCGTCTCGCCGTTTCCGTGTACGAATATATGGTGGGCGAGTTTAGCATAGAATTTCCATTAACGAGATGTGAGAGCAAGTGCTCTCTTTTTAAACATCGCCCCTAGTTCAACTCCACCCCAATAGTTGGGCTTTTCTTCGAGCTTTCCGCCTTATTTGTCACCGTTAGGTATGAGGGCGACCTCTAGGTCTTTTCTTTATTTTTTTTCAACTAAAATATGGCAACAAGGTCGGTTGGGCCTCTCTTAGTAGTTCCCCACAGTGCCTGGGGTCCCTTTGAGTTTATATACTTCGTCCTTTAAAATTTTAAGCATCGGTATTTTTGGTTGATTCCGACCACCGATGAGACTAAACATGTTTTATAATAAAGGAGAGACGTTTCTCTTAATTTCCTCTTCATTGGTGCCTTCCCAGTAAATATAATTTCATTCAGATATGCAGCTTGCTCGGTAGATTTAAAACATTATAAATGTTCTTTCTCGGCTTCTCGGCCTCACCCAGCCTTAGTACATTCTCGCTAGGGACAAAGATCAAAGGTAAATTATAGTAATCATCAATAATTTATTTTCCCGTGACTTACATCGGCCTTCGACTTTTTACTTTCGTAAGAGTACATGCACAGCAAATACTGATCCGATGCACCCATCCTAAACAATCCCAAGTTTGTGTGGACGACCCGGAGAGGTGGGCGCATACGGAGTTCCCCGTTCCCGAGAGGCGGCGCCCGATCGCTTCTACCGCATAATATTCCTGGCCTCTCCACCTCCTCCACCCGGCCTTCGCCGGTCGAGAGGGCTGCGCCGGTTCTCCAGACCTAGCCAATGGCAGAGCTTCTTAAACACCGCCGATGTAATCCCTTCTCCATCCCCCATCCTCCTTCCCCACCCCCGCCCCAACAATCAAACTTTGTGCCGTTAGCCGAGCAGATCTTCCCCGTGCAAGTTGGGTGGGAAACGTGGGCCGCCACTCCACGTTCGCGTGGAAGGGACTAATGCTCAAAGGCCTGGCCCCGGAGAATCTATGCTGGGGTCCCGACTGGAGCTAAAGATGTGCGTATGGGATCCCTTTCCTCGTCCTTATGACGTCGCTTTTCCCCGAGCCGCACGTCGGATCGACAAAGTACACAAGGGATGGAAGTGATGTTAGCCGGGCTCTCGCTATAGCCCGCCATACCAAACAATGGACCTTTCGTCAACGGGGGTGGACATGATCTGCTCATGCCGCCGAGGTGAATGCTCAATTATCACTCTGGCCACCGAGGTTTCTCGTGCAAATCGGGCTGGGAGGACGCCGAGCTCAATGTTGCGGCCTTGCGGCCGAAATGGAGAAGATGGCGTCTTACCATGAAGCATCCGGAGATAAGGCTCTGAGTTGGACTGGGGCTCGGAAACTAACGAAGCGAGAGCCCGGGGGTCAAGGTAAGGGAGAAGGAGGCCCAGAAGTTGATAAGTGACCCATACAGGTTGGCCGAAATCAATCTTCTTGCCAAGGAGGTGGGAGGTCGAGGCTCTACAAGGAAGCGGTGGCAGTTTCTATGGTGGATTAAACGACGGTTAGGCGCTAGCCTCAGACTTCATGCCCCGATCTTTGTAAGATTCCTTCATTATCTCAAAGGATGTGAAGGACTCCGTCACCGAGTAGACCGAGATTGATTTGTATTGAGGGCGATGTACTCCCTTTGTTATCTTTTGCTTTATAATTTTATTTTACTTTATAATTTTGTAGAATCGTGGACCAATATATTCGATCCATTCCTTTTCGTTGCTTATGCCTTTGTGCAACTTTTTATTTATTTCGGTATGCGCCCTTCTTACAATATTGTCGATCAAGATCATTGAGGGAACTCGATGTTCCCTAACTCGGGTAGTAAGTACCCATTTGGGAACTCAAGTTCCTTAACTCGGGTGAGGCCGAGTACCAATGAGGAACTTCGAAGTTCCTCAACTCGGGTGGAGTAAGGAAGTACCAAGTGAAACTCGAAGTTCCTTAGCCTTTTCGGGTAGGCCGAGTACCAATGAGGGAACTTCGAAGTTCCTTAACTCGGGTGGAGGCCTAGTACCAATGAGGAACTCGAAGTTCCTTAACTCGGGTGAGGCAGTACCAATGAGGAACTTCAGTTCCTTGCTCGGAAGTGAGGCTGTACCAATAAAGGGGAACCTGAAGTTCCTTAACTCGAGTGAGTCGAGTACCTTGTGATCTTGAGATAATAAATAAGTAAAATCGGACTTTATTGATGGCCTTCAACGATGCCTCATTAAAAAACTCAGCCCGGTAAAACCCTCCTTAGGGAAAAAACCTTATCGAGGAAAAAGAGTACACCGGCCTTACAATTATGAGTTTAAAAAATTCAAATTACAAATTCCTACTTAAATTAAGCGGAAATAAGTCTTCAAGTGTGTGTGGCGTTCCAAGTATTGGGCGGAGAATTCGTCCACTCAATTCTTGCGATACGTATGAGCCATTGCCTAGGTTGTCCAGATGCGGTATGGCCACTTCCCAATTAAGCGGCGAGTTTTTCTGCATGTTGATCTTTCTGGCCTCTCGGTTTTCCTCCAGAGCTAAGTCTCCCGAGATAAGGGTCGGTGATGAACTCGTGAGTTATAACGTCTCGGTTGCCCTCGTTTTGGCGGCGTCCACGTCCACCGAGCTTCGTTTCGAAGTTCTTCGATAAGGACGAGTTCTTCTCTGAGAAGTCTTCATTCTGGTCTTGATCATAAGATGTGTTAAGAATGTATGCTCGGCTCACCCTCGACGGGAATCATAGCATCGGTCCCATAAATTAGGCGGAAGGGAGTTTCTTGAGTGGATGAGGTAGGGAGTGCAATGATAGCCCCACTAATATGCTCGGTATTTCTTCGGCCAAGGAACCCTTTGCTTGACCAATTTTTCTTTTCAACTCATTCGGGATGACTTTATTAGCGGCTTCACTTGGCCGTTTGTTTGTGGGTGCTCGACGGACGGAGGTTCGATGTAGGATACTCAGGGTCGGTCGAAGGAATGGAAGGTCTTGTCAATGAACTGTCGGCATCATTTGTACATCACAATCACATGAGGAATTCCGTGCCGGCAAATAATATGTTTCCATGTAAATTGTTGAACTTGCCTTGCGAGATCTTGGCGACTAGCTCTGCTTTAATCCATTTTCGTAAAGTAATCATTTGCGACTATCGAAATTTAGCTTGTCTTATGGGGGGAAAGGGGCCGAGGATGTCCATCCCCCATAATGCGAACGGCCAGGGGAGACTATGCTCGCGGGGTGGTCGGTGGCGAAGAAGATAGGGAGTCGTGCTCGACATTTCTTACAAGCTCGGGTGAAGCGCTTTAGCATCCTCTTTTGGTGTCGGCCCGGTAATGTCCCAGGCTCGGATTATTCTTCTTTCTGCCATATAGCCCGGGCGCCGAGTGCATTCCACATACACCATTATGCAACTCGGCCATGACATCTTGAGCTTGATCTTTACGAAACATTTGAGCAAAGGGGAGGAAAAACCGCGCTTGTGCGGTTCTACGATTTTGTATGATATAGAAGCGAAACTGCCAGAAACGTAGTCGCCGGGGGTTCACTAGGCTCGGGAGGTGTAGTCCCATCATACGAAGGTAGGTGATTATAGGTGTCATCCATAGGCCTGGCTCGTCGGTTAATGCGTGTACCTCGTCCACACATCCCCGGCTAGGAGCACGTTAGTATTTCTTGGATGATAGAATGGTGTTGTCTCAATCCGTGAGCTCGCCATTTGACGATGAGGAGTCAGCTCAAGTCATTCATTCGTGGTACATAAGTTATTTCGAATTTGTTGAAGTGTCTTTAGCGATTCTTTACCCGATGATAATATTGTTGAAGTAATAGCTCTTTAGCTTGGAACTCGTCCATTCCTGCAATGTGATGAGTTGGAAGTCATTGAACATACGTAGGCGTCGCGCGCCCGTGTCTCGTTCTTAGGCCAGCTAAGAGGGCTTCATACTCGGCACGATTATTGGAGGCCCTGAGCTAGCGTATGGCTTGTTCTAATATCGAGCCATCGGGTCCTTAACAGACTCCAGCTCCAGCTCACTTTCTTATTTGAAGAACCATCCCCACGGGGTCCACAGTATCTCTGTGCTTCCAATGTCGGGGAGCTCGGTGAGAAGCTCGACCAAGAACCTGGGCCTTCATCGAACCTACGGCTCGTAGCGTCGTGAACTCGGATAACTTTCTACCGACCAAGCGGTCGTCCTCCACTTGGGAATTCGGGTGTTGGAGGATTTGACGGATGGGGTGATCGGATGATATGATTATGTCATGACTTGACCCAGTAGTGGCATAGTCGTGCATTTTGTGAAGTCTGAGGCTAAGGATCAACTTCTCAATTGTTTGATAGCGTGTTTATGAGTTGTAGCATCCAGACTTACGAAGGAGATCGGCGTACGTATCTTTATCTTCACTTCTTTTGCAAGGGCCGGAACTCGATGTATTATTGGAAACCGCAGTATATGTATAAGGGTAAACCCGACGGAGGACTACTCCAGTGTTGGGATGGCGATGTTCTCTCACGTAGGTACCCAAAGCGGCGACTTTTCGTTCCATTCAAATCTCTTTTTTGTTTTAATAACAGGAATAAAGGTTTACTATATTCGCAGCTTGGTAAGAGAAGCAGAGATAGTCTTTTTAAGCGCGTCCATTCAGCGTTGAAGATCTTTAAGGCAATTGGGACTTGGCATGGAGGATCGCTTCGCCTTTATGCGGATTGCTTCGATCCCTCTCACCGGGAGATCGTAAATCGAAAATTTTCCCTCTCTTTCAGAAGGCACATTTTTACGGTTAAGGCGGATTCGGTGGCGTGGATCTCGACGACATCTTTCTTGTAGATCGAGAGGGTGACTACTCGAAAAGTGGATTTAACCACCATGTCATCGGCTTGTACACTTCCATGTTTTCGAGGTCGTTTTTTAAACACTTTATCCATCAATCTTTGATGAGTGGCACCGCATTCTTGGACCAAAGGGCATGGCACAGTAACAATAGTTGGTCGTGGTAAGACATAAAAAAATTTGTCTTCGGCTCATAGGATACATCGGTATACGATTATATCTGAATACGCGTCAAAGAAATGAAAACCTCATACCCGGTGGTGTTGTCTACTAACTTCGTCTATACTCGGTAGCGGATAAGTATCTTTCGGGCAAGCTTTATTTAGATCCAGGTGTAATCGGTGCACATTCCATTTCAAGTTTGACTTTTTAACCATGACGACATTAGCGAGCCACGTGGTATATATGACTTCGAATGAAGCGACCTCTCCATAACTTAGTCGCCTCCTTTTGTACTATAGCCTACGCTCCTCGCCCAACTTGGTTTCTTTGGGAGATCGGTTTAGCATGAGGGAACAAGGATAACTTATGGCACATAAGGTGGAGTCGACACCGACATATCTAAGCTTCCATGCAAAAAGATTGCATTGTCTTTGAGGTTTGAATCACTTGTTCCAGAGCAGGGACCGATCAAGGATGAGCCGATTTTAGTTATCGATTGGGTTGGGAACATTTCTGGATCTACTAAGCGGTTCGAGAAGGAGAAGCCTCCTCTTTAAACTTCGATTAAGGATCCATGTCAATTCTTCATCTTGAGTCAATTGGGCCGAGCATATATCCGTAAACCTCACATTTATCATTTCGTCAAAGATCGAGCCCATGTATAGGCCAGCGCTTAGCTGACGGCATAACATGCTTTCGAGCTACCTTAGGATCCTTTGATGGTGGCGATTTGATGCCACCATCAAAGGAAACTTCATGATCGTATGTCAAGTCAACTTTTTCTTGCTCAGAGTTGATTAAAATTAATCTCCCAAATGATAGCGTTGTATGATGTATCGTCTATCAAAATGTACTTCACATTGATTGTAGATAAGCATTGCTTCCCCGAAGGTGGATGAGGAGCTCTTACATAACCTCGGGCGTGAACCCTTTAGCCAGCAAAACCGAGAGCAGCGGCTCTAGGGATTATGAGAATGATGGAAAGCAGGGTTTCAACTCCGGTGTTTGAACAGACCGGTAAGGACGTCTGCAACTCCACGATCTATTACACCTTCGTACACGCCATTGGCAATTGTAGCGAATTACCATCGGGTCGGTGTGGTCGGGATGGGTCAGGTGCTAAAATTCGGAATCAGAAAAAAAGGTGAGTGGGGAGTGACCTTTTTAGGAGAGCTCGTGGTTGTGACTCCGAGCATACCTTTTCCTTCTTGGGGAGGATGTTCCTCCCCGGCAAATCCGCCCCGCGATGCTTATTGATAGTTCACGCGTGCACTGATCGGGGGTTTGGTCGGGCTCTCGTTTACGATCTTGTTCCTTCGTTTCTTCCACGGGCGTCGGTCCTCTTTACTCTCCTCTCGACGATGAGGTGTGTAATCATTCTTCGGATCACGTCGGCCTGCTTTACCCTGAATGACGACGTAATTCCCAGCTGCGAACCGGTTTCTCTATGATATCACGTACATTCTGCCTTTGCTCGGTGAGTGTGACCTTGATTCCGATGATGAGCACGTCACTTGTTGGGAGTCGGCATTCCTCGGCGTTAGGGACGTTGGGGTGGCCGTCTAAAGTCCAAGCGTAGGCTTCTCGGAGGATTTTGTCTCGGGTGAATTCGGTGCGGTATACGAGTATCTCGGGTTTTGTTGTTATCGGGTAGACCTCGTTCGTTTTGGCGACTCTCGTCGATCTCGATCCTCGGCTCGACGCAGCCTCCAGTGTTCTCCTCATAGCCATAAATGCGGCGCCTCTTTCCTTAGTTCGTTCATGTCCACGGGCGGCTGCAAATAATGACTTAGAAGTCGCGATCCTAAGCCCGGCAATGGTTTGTAGCAGCTAAGCCGGTGAAGATCGAGATGGATCGGCATGCTTCCCGCAAATCGTGCCATATAGTCACGAGATTCTCTTTCCTTTTGGACCAAATGATCTGACGGGTGATGGCGGTTGTAGGGAGTCGGTTTGGCATCGGCAAGCGAGGCTTGAAAATGGTCGCAAACGCGCGAATGAGCTTATCGACTTGGCGGGCATCGAGTAGTACCGGTTCGGGCGGTTCCTTTAAGGGATTTGCGGGAACGATTACGCAAAGGACACGGTCATCTTTGGTACGGTTCGGAAACTTGGGTGAGGAGAGGCTTGAACATGGGTGGTCGAGCGGGTTGTGCCATCATACTTATCGTGGGCCGACCTCCGTGGTTGAGCACGGTCACGTCCATGATGTTTGTAGTGAATGGGGTGAGCGACGTGGCGTCATGCTTGCGGCCTCGGGGCGGCGGGCATAGATCAAAAGGTTGGGCTTGGGACGGTTGACGGGGGGAAGATTGGTCTCTACGGGTTATTCTCTCCACGTGTATCGACGGTGGGGAACCTCCTACATGCGAGTGGGCGGGAGTGGGATCAGTGCGTGCAGGGTTTTCTTCTTCGTGTGTCTTTGGCGGATTTGGTTAGCGTTTGCGAGAACTTTTCTCTTAAGGGCTTGTAATTCAATGCCTCTTCATCTCTCTAGGAGCTGGGTATGCGCATATCCGCTGTGCGGTCAGTAATTCTGCAGTTATCTCTTGGTTTTGCGGTACGGGGGCTTCTGTTTGTTAGCGGGTAATGGTAAAGGCTGCGTCGGCCGTGTTGTTGGATCATGTCTCGATGGTGGGTCCATGGCTGGATTCGAATGGCTAGCCAGTGTCTTGAACCATTGGGTCGTGATCGTGGGAGTGAAGAATTATCGGGCCCACGGTGAAAGCCAAATGTTCTTGGTAAAATACGGAGGGAGTGAGCTCGACCTGCAGCGTAAAATGGGGTGACAAAGGATTGGTATCCTCCTTTTTGGGTAAGCTCTTATCTTGTTTGAGATTATACTTTTATTATTGATTGTTAATTAATTTTCTCGCTTTGCTTAGTAGTGTCACATTTATAGAGTTATTTTTAGGGTTCTTTTCATGGATCTCATGAGTAGCTACGAAGCCCCGTTAGTCCGAAGTCACTCCTTTTAAGGGGTTCTTGTAAGTAGAGGTTCGAGATGGAAGAAGTGAGCTCTCAGCTCGACAGGTACACTTTGGAAAATAAAAAGCGATAAAATCTTAACTATGTGCCTACAAAGACTCATTGTGGTGGATGGACTTGATACATGATACGGAAAGTGCTTTTTATTTAGACTATACTTTTCTCTCCCTCCTATGAAAGTGTATTTAAATTTGTTTATTTTGTATTTGAAGTAATTTATTATTTAAAATATTTTAAAAAAAATTGAGAAAGGGTTATTTTATTAAAAATTAAAATAATCAAAATAGGTAAATATGTTTGGGTTGAATCATAAAAAATGGTGTCAACGTTAAAACATGTTTAGCAATTATAAGCAAGTTAGACCAAAAATAATAGTTGGAATGTATTCATACAAAGAGAAAAGTGAAAAATCTAAGTGCATTTTGTTAGTATGATAATGTTCAGATGTTTTAATTTTAGTAAAAAAATTAATTAGATATGATATAATTTATATTTAAATATCTTTATCTAAAAAGTAATTTTGTCAAAGTTATTGTTTAACCTAAATTTGTAGAAATAAGCACAAAAAAGTAATCCAACACTTGCTTATATTGACTTATGCGTACAATTGACTTTTAAAATAAAAAATCCATTAGAGTCAAGACCTAATGTAGAATCAGACCTGTGATCAATGTTTGTTTATTCAAACATACGCATGACTCTTGCATAACTTTTGCATCAAATTTTTGTGAAGATTTATCCCAATTGCATTAAATTTTGGTGAAGATTTATCCCAAATAGCACTATTTTTTATCCCCAAATTTAAACTCTTCATATTATAAGTATTTTTCTTGTATTTTACATGTGTTTTTTTTTTTTTTGTTTAGTAAGTAAACAAAAGAATTAGTGGAATGTAATACAATGATTACCTACTATTTAAGCATTAATGTTCTAACTAATGGACTCAGTTAATCAACTTTAGGTTTTTAAGATATTCAAAAAGTATGCAATGTGGAAAATGAAATCTGACTGAATTTATTAAGAAATATGTATGCAAAGAAAGTCAAGTCATAAAAGCTGTAAAGAAAGGTAGTAAAGAAAAGTTATAATAAGAGAGTGCAGAGGATTTGAGTCATTTTATATGGGATATTAAATTAGATATTCAGTATTGTTATTGAAAAAAAAGTCCATTTAAGATATATAATATAAATTAACTAAAAGTATTAACTTAAACAATTACATTTAAAATATAAAAATTAATTCAAGAATAAATATTTAAATTTATTCCTAAAAAATACAGTAAATCAAATCAATTTATAATGATATAAAAAGTTACATTAATTCTTAAAAGTCATAAAAAGCATAGGGTTATTAATCTATTTCAACATGATATTTGTAAAAGATTATTGTGACTTGTATTCATAATTTTTTTAAAAACTAAAATAAGGTTTTTATGTTTGTAAGAATTGACTTGACAAATATTCAATTACCAAGTTTCTCATTAACTTACATCAATTATTCTAACATAATTAGTAATTTGAAGTTTGAGTCTGAATATAAAATTATATTAAATACTTTAATTTTTTTTATAAACATGATAACCTCCTTTCATCTAAGTATGACACAACAACCATTATATTAGATACTAAAATTTTTTATTTTTTATTTTTTTATGTAAAATCTATGATAATTCTATTCCATCTAGAATGATCATCCACATCTGCATTATATTCAACCAAATTTGATAGGATATTTAGTTATACAATAAACCTAAAATTGTTGAAAGTGTATGAATTATTATAAACATACTTATATTTATTTTTAATCCTTTGCGAAATAAAAAAGAAAAAGACTTATTTACATCTTGTTTAGTTCAATTTTTTATAATCTTATGATCTGTGTCTATGAATTTTTTCTTAAAGTTTCCAATCTTATTGGGTAACATGACAACTCAACCAAAAAGGCCACAACATAACAAAAACCCGATTGAATCCAAACAGAGAGAAGGCATGGCGAACAAGAACGAAGGTGAAGAGGAAGCATTAGCAGCAGCACGAATGGTGAAGTTGGGTTCGTACAGTGGTGAGGTTCGTTTGGTGATTGGTGATGAAGAATCTGCTGCGGAAGAGACCATGCTTCTTTGGGGTATTCAGCAACCCACTCTTTCCAAACCCAATGCCTTTGTCTCTCAATCTTCCTTACAACTCTCTCTCGATTCTTGTGGCCACTCTCTCTCCATTCTTCAATCTCCTTCTTCCTTGGTATCTCTCTCTCTCTCTGTGCTTTAGTTGAATCCTTATTGGTAAGAGGGGCAAAAAAATAAAAAAAAGCTTTTGATTTTGATCATGGTTTGGTTGTTGTTACTTGATGGCCGGTTGGTTTTTAAGCCTGAACGTGATTACCCATTTCGTGAAATATCGTATTGATGATTGTTGTTGTAGGGAGTTAGAAGCTTGCAATTGGGTTGTGCTGTAGAAGCTGTGAATTTTGAGAAATTGAACTACTCAACTTCACAGTGAATTATCATTAATGTATTTGGCATATGGAGTGTCTTGGATGGTTTACACTTGTTGTATAGGGAACAGGTTCAACTAACAGAAGAAACTGAGTTAACTCCTGTTTGTGTAAATTTCTCAATGAGTACTTCTAAGTGAAAGAAAATAGGAAAGAAAAATGAGTTAAGTTTCTCCTAAACTCAAATTTCTTATGCGTAAGCTAATTTGTAAAAAAGGATTTCTCATTTGGATTCTCCACTAGCTGATTTTAACTCGTGTATAAGATAATTTTAGCTTATGGGAGAAGCTCAATTCATTATTTTCTTATAAGTGGTTATGGAGAAGTTTATCTGAATAGATAGTAACTAACTGAAATGTGTGTGTTTCTGTGTTACCTATCGTGCTGGTTGTGCATGTTTTGGTGATTGAAGGATTGGGACGCAGCTGATTTTGTGCTTTTTTTTTGTTTTTTTTTTTTTAATGGTTTTGGTCTGATAGTTCTGTTGACATGAATAATTCACATAATCACATTAGTGCTCAAACAGCTTATGCTTTAGCTTGAGCTTTTTTCAACTTACTAATTATTGGTTTTAAGATTTAATACTGAAAATGACATCATTCCATGAATTGGCTATTGTTGAATTGAAGTTCCACAGTTATGGCATTTTGGACATTTTTTGATTTGCAAGGAACACACAGATGGCTTGCGAGTGATGTGGGATAGTGGAGTCATATTGGGGAAGTTTCTAGAGCATTCTGTTGACTCGGGGATGCTTTGTCCTTGAGGAAAAGAAGATTATTGAATTGGGATCTGGTTGTGGATTAGTTTGGAGGTGATTACAATTTGCAAATCTCAGTCTTGTTGATCAATTACGTGCCAAAAGGCTTTATCTTGTAAATAATTTTTGATTAGTTTTGGCACTTTTCCTCGTTATTTAATGAACTAGGAAAGTAGAGCTTTGAGCTTTTTATTCTTGATTACAACAAGACAATTTGGATATACTTATTAATAAGCACTTCTTAGTCATAAAGGAGAAGAAAAAATGAGATGAATCAAACTTCTTCCACTAGTTAAAATCTACTTATTGTAGAAATAATCATTTAGGTGTTATTTATTTAACATATCATTGATAAGATTTGGTTTACTTTTAGTTTCCTAGTTTAGTGAATTTCCTTATTTAAAAGAAGATCTGTTTCGAGAATATGTTTCGATTATGAGGATGGATATGTCAATCCTCCTTGTTTAATTTGTATCTTTATAGCCTTTGAATAATAAGAAGAATATTTTTCGGGAATTCTTCATGGTATCGAAACTATGAGTTGCTCTCCAAACCTAAATTCTTCTAAAGTCTCGGTAGGCCAAAAGGTATGACACGTCATCCGACCTCGAGTCGGATCTAGATCCGAAACAAATCCCTCGGTCCACTTTCGGATCAAATAATTCCTCTCACCTAGTCACAAATAACCGAACTTCATGGCCATAATTTTCTTCAATGGTCTCGGTCGGTCTTCATATATGTCTGCGGTAGAGAAGATGGATGGCCATCTCACGGGAAATCCTGCTCCGGGAAACAACCCACCCTAAATATCGAGGCTTGAAAACCCATGATCACTTAGTCATGTCTGGCTAATAAACTCCATGATAACGGAAGTTGGAGAAAACTTCATCTTTAAAACGACCAAGGAGATATGGGAGGTTGCACGTGAAACTTACTCTAGTAAAGAAAACTCCTCGAGTTATTTGAGATTGAAACTATATTGCATGATCTACGACAAGGAGAATCGAATGTCACTCAATATTTCACACACCCTTACTCGGTATTGGTTGCAATTGGACATGTATGAGATCTACTCGTGGAAGTGCCACGATGACACGGACTTTGTACAAGAAAGTTGTTGAACAAAAGAGAACAATAAAATTTCTTCTCGGTCTCAACAAAGACCTAGACGAAGTCGGGGGGAGAATCATGGGCATTAAGCCTCTCCCACCATTCGAAGTGCTGCGAAGTTCGAAGGGAGGAAAGTAGAAAGAAATTGATGATGGCCAGACAACCACTCTTCACCATCCTCTGAAAGTTCGAACTTTGTATACTCATGCTTCTCTCGAGAATAATAATAACAAGAAAAAGGGACAACCATGGTATTGCAAAAAATTAGGCCACACTCGAGACGTGCTGGAAAATACACGGGAAACACAGATTGGAAACCATATGGTGGGAAATATGAAAGGGAGAAGCAACGCCAATCTTCTTTGCTACGACCAATACAGATAGTCTGATCTAGTCCGCCTGAGAACAAATTGATCTTTGAAACTTCTTCATCAAAATTCCAAATCGGTACAAATACCACAATCGTCGGTAGACAACCAACCAGCCTTCTTGCACATCAAGGTACAACATCTTCCGCTTATATTATCCAAGGTAATAAACAAAAACCCTGGATTGTTGATTAGGGGAGCCTCGAGATCATATGACGGAGATATTAATGTCTTGAAAATTACGAATGCTTGTACATCATTCCACCGATCTGAATAGCTGATGGCTCATCTTCTCCCATTGTTGGAGCAGGATCAGTTGAATTAACAAAGGATCTTGAACTTTATTACGTTCTTTATGTTCCAAAACTAGACTCTTGATCTTCTCTCTATTAGCGAACTTACTCGGGATTTAAAATGTCAAGCTAAATTTTATTCCAATCTTTGTGATTTTAAGTGGATTAGGGAAGGTGATTAGCGATCTTGAGATGAATGGTGGCCTATATTTGCTCAAAGAAAATAATCTATTGGATAGACAAGTTCATTCGTCAAGTTGTATTTACGAGTCTAGTTTCAATTTTGTCAACTGCTTTAAATCATGTGTCCATGTCCATTGAAAGTGAAGTCATGTTATGGCATTGTCGTCTTGGTCATCCAAACTTTGCATATGTTGAAAAATTGTTTTCGCATTTATTTATCAAATAAAAGTTCGAATTCTATCAATGTGAGATCGCCAATTTGCAAACATGTTAGACATGTGTATCTAACACCGACACCAACCTTCATGCTTTTACTACGTGATTCCACGGGTGATATTTGGGGACCCCAAGGTAAAAAATATAAATGGGGGCACCTTTGGTTTGTGTTATTCATAGATGATCATACAAGAACAACATGGACATTCCTCATGAAAGATAAATAAAGAAAAAGCCACCATCTTCAATCCTTTCATTATTGGTTTACAATCAATTCCGAAGAAAATTGAAATCCTAAAAGCGAGATAATCAAAAAAATATTTCAACTCTTCTTGGCTGCATCTTTCAAAGGAAACATTATCATTTCACGTAAGTTCTTGTGTTGATACCACCACGATAAAATAGTCGTGCGAGAAGGAAAAATAGACATTTTCTTGAAGTATCTGTGCCTTAATGTTTCTGCATCATGTTCCTAAACACTTTTTGGGGGAAGCCGTTCTCACACCCATACCTAATCAAATCGCATACCTAGTCGTATCCTTCAATTCAAGACTCCTCATGTTCCTAAACAACTTTTGGGGGAAGCCGTTCTCACGGCCACATACCCCTAATCAACCGTATGCCTAGTGGTATCCTTCAATTCAAGACTCCACCGTCATGTGCATGAATAGCTATCCACACACCCATATTTCTCCTACGACCTACCATTAAAAATCTTTGGTTACGCACTTCCCTTTGTCCACATTCATCCACAACATCGTTCCAAGCTTGATCCTAAATCCTCAAATGCATCTTTATTGGTTATTCTTTCATAAAAAAGGATACGAGATGTTACTCTCCCATCCATGAAAAGTATACAATTCAATGGATGTCACATTCTTTGAGAATAAATCATAGTTTCCCCAGATCTGACATTGAGGAGAATCGAGAGAATATCGGCTTTGGGATCTTTCTTTTGTTTAAATCTGACATATCCCGATTCCATCAACTAACCTGAACCTCTCCCACGACCTAATTCCTCCACCTAAATCACTTATACCACAACAACTTGACATCAAAATCGGGAACTTCGTTAATCATACTAGGAGAAAAAATAGGTGAGCATGCAGAGGACAAACTACGCCAATTCGATCAAGCCTCAGAAACAAGAACAAAAGTCCACCTACACGACAATGATGATAAAGGTATGGATTCTACATCATGATTCACAAACGGTTAGTCAATGACTTAGATCAACCGATTGCCATAGAAGGAGTTGAAAAGCTGCACCAATCATCCTATTGAAAGATATGTTGCATATGGACAACTATTACAAATTACCTAACCTTTGTGGCAAATCTTAGACGATTCTGGGTTCACTAACACTTATTAAAAAGCCACCAGAATTCTGCATGGAAGCAACGGTTGAGGAAGAGATGGGGCCTTTAAGAAAACAATAATGCGTGGACAACAATGGAGTTACTCATGGAAAAAGACGTGAATTGCAAGTGGATATTCACGGTAAAATATAATGCGGATCGTGTTGAGAAGATTGAAAACGGACTGCATTGGCAAAGGTATACACGATCTTATGGGATTGACTACGAAGAAACCTTTGCTCACTTGTTGCCAAACTTCAATCTTTACATAGAGTTAACATAGAGTGATAAGGTCAGCCATATATCAACTTGATGTCAAAAACGTTTATAACTGAATGGAGATCTTAATGAAGAAGTCTACATGACTATACCTCAGGGATTGGGCTCAATCCTAGCAAACAAGTTGAGAGATTACGCAAATTAAAATCACTTTATGGATTGAAACAATCTCATAGGTATGGTTGATAGATTCTTAAAAATTTGTAATTGCAAATGGATATCAATGTCAGCGGATCATACTTTGTTTGTAAAAGCTAACTCCATCACAGATTTAAATCCTCATAGTATACGTAGATGATATTATATCGAGCAGTGACGACTTCAAGAACTTGTCAACCTCAAGAAGATGCTTGCAACAGAATTTGAAATCAAGGATCTTGGGACCCTTAGATTCTTCTTAGGTATGGAAGTAGCTCTGGTCAAAAGGAGGGAATTGTTATATCTCAAAGAAAGTACATACTAGACTTGCTAAATGAAACAGTCTCCTCGGTGCAAACCCGCGATACCCCAATGAATCCCAATAAACAACCAACAGGAGTGAAATAAATGTTCCGATGACAAAGGAAGATATCAAAGATTGGTAGGAAAACTAATCTATTTATCTCATACAAGGCCTCGATATCGCTCTCGTAAGTAAAGTGAGCCAAAGACATGAATAATCCGAGTTAAGAGCATTTGGAAGAAGTAAATAGAATTTTAAGATACTTGAAGATGACTCTCGAGCATGGTTTAATCTTCGTGAAAATCTGAAACCGCGAGGTTGAAATATACACAGCATGCTAGCTGGCCGGAGACACTACCGATCGACGATCAACCTCT